>CAJGYO010000001.1:50876917-51161934 GCA_904845875.1 Miscanthus lutarioriparius | reverse complement strand
GCTACCTAATTCCTATTCCAGAACAAAGACGGCATGGGGAGTCAAGTTCGGTCACTATAGCCTCGGAATCATTGTATAGGACCAACTACTCCCTCCAAGCCTCGGCAATCCACTTTAGGGTCTCGGTAGCCTCGGGATTCGCGCCCGCCTAGCCCCCCACGATGGCTCGGCCTTGGCACCAACTGAGCCTCGGCTCTTTACGTTGTCAACGCGCAGCGACCGGCACGTCGTCGGCCATGCCCTGCGCCAGGCTATCACTGGAGCTCCCACGTCGCACAAGATCGGGTGTGACCGGCGCGTTGCTCCAGTGCATCAAGGACAAGACCGCTCCGTTAACCATGCCACCACAGTAGTAAGCTACAGGACTCAGGCACGCCACCTCCACTCACAAGACACCGCATAGCAAACACATGTATCACCCCTGTCCCCCCTTCAACTATAAAAGGAGAGACCGGGGCCATTTCTAGAGGGGGAAAGACAGACGAACTCTCGCATAGGCTCACGTAGATTCAGACACACACGCTCCCCGGCTGCCTGAGAGCAACGTCTCAAGCAGCCCACACCGCTCCACGCAGAGACCCGGGACTAGCTCCCCCTCTCGCCCAGCTTGTAACCCCCTACTACAAGCACTTCAGTGTAAGGAATACAAGATCGATCTCTCAGACTGGACGTAGGGCACCAATTGCCTGAACCAGTATAAACCTTGTGTCTCTTTGCATCACCATCTGGGAATAGGCGCACGCAGTTCAAATTCACTAGTTGGTTGAGGACCCTGCCCCCGGTCCAAAACACCGACAATATGGTTCTCCCCGAGTGGGGGTAGTTAGTCGAATGAGTCTTGTAGACATTTATCTGTAATCTGTGGACAAGTGTCGGTTCTTTTGAAAACAGATTCGCAACTTCATTTTGTTAAACAAATTCGCGATTTCATTTTGTTTGATTGAACTTGCTTTCTTCAGTTTTTTCCTTCGAAAGAGGGTGCTCATGCAATCCGACCCTTCCGTTTGTTAAGGCCATAGGGCTCGAGATGTATAAGAGGGGAATTTCGATTATGCTAGTGAGCAAAGTTACCATAGCCGTTGCGGCATGGGTTTTTTGCAGTCTTACCAGGCATGCTCGGTTATTTGTTCCCACAGACCTTGCCGCTAACCTTAACGCGAGGAAGAGGTCTGACGCAGCGACTATTTTGAAAAAGGAGGTATTTATACCTTTATTAGCCCCTCGAGTAAGATGCGTCCCCTTGTAGTTGATGGGGTTGGATGTTACTGGAGACCAAAGCGAGGGTAGCGAACTTACTCTTGTATTCGCACGTACCCCTTACTTAGGATTTTAGCTATCGTTCTGTGACCGTGCGTTCGGTCTCATCGCAAGTCCAGCCTTCCCCAAGCCCCCGCGCGTGGCGGGGATTCGGTCAAGGGTCGGCTCGTTTTGTGACTGTTGCCCCATCCGCGGTTTTTGCGACTGGAGGGGTTGAGGCGACATCACTTGCCTTGATGGCTCGAGTGATGCACTTGATGAGCTCGCTAACGGGGATGTTCGAATGGAATCCGGTCCCATCACTTGTGACAGGGTCGGCAAAGCCCACGGGTGGCATTCCGTTGTTCTATAACCCACCTTCCAATAGATTCCCCCTCAATGGGGACTCTATGGGCTCGGCTAGAGGCTGGATTGAACTAGAAGGTTGAGATGACCCTATCCGCCTCTATGTGGGCGAAGGCTGCTGTGGCACATCCTCGTTTTCTCCCCTGGCTCTTGTTGGACACGAGACGGCCTCGGACCCTTCGTGGGCTAGCATTTGAACCTCGGTCTCTCGATCTAGGGTCGAGTAGCCAGAGCCCCCGAGCCCCTTGGGGTCTGATAGGGGTCGTCCGTGTTTCGCGCATCACCCTGTCCTTGGTTTCTGCAACCAGAGGGGCTAAGCTGACGACACTTGCCTCGACGGCTTGAGTGTCGCGCTCAATGAGCTCACTAACAAGCACGTTCGTGTGGAATCTAGGTCCGTCATTCGCTGACGGGGTCGGAAGAGCCCTCATGTGGCATTCCACTACTTCTTAACCCGCCTCCCGGTAGATGCCTGAGCTGTTCGATAGGCTCAGGTGGCCCGTTGGCCTCTCCTCGATGGAGATTCTGTGGGTTTGGCTCAAGGTTAGAATCGAATGAGAAAGGTCGAGATGTCCCTGTCCGCTTCTGAGTGGGGCCGGGCAAGGCCGCTGGGGCTCATCTTGGTTTTTCAACCCCGGCTCTGTTTGACGCGAGGTGGCCTCGAGCCCTTCGTGGGCTGGCCTTCGAACCTCGGTCGGTTGCCGCTCATATCGAATGAGGCGACTACCGCTTCGTGACGCGACACAAAGCGTTGAGATGCAGCAATTGCATATGCAATGTTTGGATGTATGTACGATATAATGGAAACGAGAGCAAGGGTCAGTGATGTTACCTTGGTGGTCATGAGTGATCGAAAGCTCTTACCGGATATGCCCGTGCAGGGTTCGGGTCCGTCGTTCGCGGCTGCACTGGTGTGACCTGCACGAGCATCGAAATTTTTTGTTTCTGTCTCTCGGCGGCGATCTGAGCCGTTCGATTGATTTAGGCAACCTGACAGCTTCTCCTTGAAGGAGATTCCGTAGGCAGACCCCTACGAACCCTTCTTGAGAAGGCGGATGCTAAAGCTTAGGGTGTGGGGAACTATGAATTCGATTATGCTGGTGAACAAAAATGCCGTAGCCGCTGGGGCGTAGGGTCTAGCGGTTCGTCCAATTTTACTCAAAGTTTTACACCCACACACCGCGCCTCCGATTCTCAAACATAAGGAGGGGTTGGGCGAAGAGAATGTCTAAACATGTAGACACTCTCGGCAGCCCCCTAGCGATGTCCGCGCCCCTACCATTGTAGGGGTCGGGGGCCCAGTAGTAAAATCGACACGCAAAGTAAGTAAACAAAGGCGCTTATCTTTTGGCGGCCGTTTGTTTGGCATTCACCTGGGCCGTCCAATCGACCTAGGAGGCCCGTTGGCCTCCCTTTGATGGAGGTTCCATCGTTGGGTCCTTCGGGTCTTGCCTGGGGAAGCGGAGAGTCGCCTTCATGTGGGTGCGCCATGTTTCTTGCGCCCAGCGCACGGTAGTGGTGGGCCATGCTCGAAGCACGTCCCGTTGACCAAGCACCATTTCATTGAGGAGAGCGCATCCTGCGGTTCGTGCCCGTCCCCTTGAATTCCCGTCAGCATTGATTTCCCATCTGCATTGAATAGGGAAGGGAGAGGGTTTTTGTCCCAACCTTTCGCCTTTCTTCACTGTTGTGTCTCTCCTCCTTAAATAGGGGGAGGGAGGGGTTCTCGTCCCCATTACTTTGCCTATTCTTGAGTTTCTACCTCCCTCCTTCTTCCTTTTCACCAAGCGCTGCGTTCGCATGTCGCGGCGGTTCCTAAGTGAGAGAGGGTAATGCGAGGGAGAGGAGAACCCACAATCCATTTATGAATCCCAGAGTGCGATGTCGAGCTAGAGGTCATCCAACGTAGATGAGATAGTACTGGCCGCCTTCGCCGAGAAGGGGATGCTTCCACCAAAGGAGGAGGCGCACTGGAGGGTGCTAAGCGTCGTTAGCTTTGTAGTCGTTCGCGAGGCCTTCGTCGAGATGGAGCCATACAGGGACCTATTCTGGCGAAGTTTCTCTAGGCGAGCCTTGTCGGTGGGGAAGCCACCCAGGACTGCGTCGATGGAGGGGTTCGCCCTTGCAGCCGCTCTGATCGGCCAGCTCACAAAATTTGATGAGATGTCAAAGACATCCATCAATCATGGTGTCCATTCTTTGGCGGGCAGCCCCCCCCCCCGTCTAGGTGCCGTTGTCAGGGTTGCGGCTAATCATGATGGCGTAGTCCCTGGACGCCCTGGCGAAGACACTATGGTCACCGACGTGGTGCTCGACGTTGTAGACGACGGCACCCTCTAGGATCCTGCAGAGCGGTAGGACGTTGCCGATGGATAGTGTGGCGCGGCGACCGTAGTAGTATTTAGAATAGAACTGGTCAAAAAATGTAATCGTTTAAGTTGTAGGGGAAGCCCCTGTGCGAACAGTCTTTTGTATTCATGAATACATCAGTCCCTTTTCATGATGAAATCACTTTGTAAGCGATGAATTTGTGCAAAAGTGAACAAGTTCTTAAATTTCGTTATGGCAAACAGCTTTTCAGCTCTTCTCCCTCTTTTTGGCAAAAGTGGTTTAATGCCTTCCGACCCTTCCCATAGTTAAGGTCGTAAAAGCTCGGAGTGCGGGCGAGCCAATTCTGATCACGCTGGTGAGCAAAGAGACCGTAGCCGCTGGGGCGTGGGTTTCCCGCAGTCCTACCAGTTTATACTCAGATTTTGTTCCCAAAATAATAGCCCTTAGGACTTACCATGAGAAAAGAGGGAAAACATAGAGAATGTTTTGCAAGATAATACAAAGAATGTTTGCAAGATAAATGTACTCATACTAGCCCCCGAGTGAGGTCCGACCCCTCGCATTTGCAGGGGTCGGATGTCATGAAAGATCGGGGATTTTGATGACAAAAACTAATAAAGAGAAAGTTTGCGTTTATTTAAGGGTAAAAACGACGTAGCTGCTCAATGTTCTAGGCATTGGTGAAGACCTCGCCGTCGATGGTTTTCAACTTGTAGGCGCCCGGCCGAAGTACTTCCGCGACGACGTACGACCCCTTCTAGGGCGGGGAGAGCTTGTGGCGGTCCTTGTTGTTCTGACACAAGGCGGAGAACCAGGTCCCCGACGTTAAAGGCCCGGTCCCGCACCCATCTGCTGTGGTACCGTCGCAACGCCTGCTGGTACTTGGCCGAGCGGAGGAGGGCGACATCACGGGCTTCGTCTAGCTGGTCCATGGCGTCTTCGTGGGATGCCTCGGCTCCTCGTTCGTCGTATGCTCTGATCCTTGGCGCTCCATAGTCGAGGTCGGTTGGGAGGATGGCCTCGAGAACCGTAGACCATGAAGAAAGGCATGTAGCCGGTGGCTCGGCTGGGAGTTGTCCTTAGGCTCCAGAGCACTGTGGGGAGTTCGGTGACCCAGCGTGCGCCAAATTTGTTCAACCGGTTGAAGATCCTAGGCTTGAGGCCCTGTAGGAGCATGCCGTTTGCGCGCTCGACCTGCCCATTCGTTTGGGGGTGCGCGATGGCGGCCCAATCGACCCGGATGTGGTGTTCATCGCAGAATCGAAGGAATTTCTTGCTGGTAAACTGTGTGCCGTTGTCCGTGATGATGGAGTTCAGTACTCCAAAGCGATGGATGATGTCGAGGAAGAACAACACGGCTTGCTCAGACTTGATTACGGAGATTGGCCGAGCTTCGATCCATTTTGTGAACTTGTCTATGGTGACAAGTAAGTGGGTGTAGCCCCCGGGCGCCTTCTTGAGGGGTCCAACCAGATCGAGCCCCCAGACCATGAAGGGCCATGTGACGGGGATCATCTGGAGTGCCTAGGCCGGGAGGTGGGTTTGCCGAGCGTAGTACTAACACCCTTTACAGGTGCGTATGATCTGCTCGGCGTCGGCAGTGGGCCAATAGAAGCCCTGTCAGAATGCGTTCCCAACCAAGGTTCTAGGCACGGCGTGGTGACCTAGACCCCACTGTAGATATCGCTCAGCAAAAGCTTCCCCTATTCGAAGGGGATACAGAGCTGCAGGATCCCAGTGTGGCTTCGTTTGTAGAGTTCTTCTTCTATAAGGACAAAGGACTTGGCGCGACATATGAGCCATCGAGCTTCTGTCTTGTCCATCGATAGCGTGTCATAGAGGAGGTAGTGGAGGTAGAGTGTTCTCCAGTCGACCAGAGGGTCGAGCTCTGTCGCTGGATCCTCTTCAAGCTCCATGACCCTGGGGCCAGACGGAGCCATCGGTTGGTTAGCCCCTAAGGCTGCATCGGACGGACCGTCATTGGCCCATTCCGACCCTTCGTAGCGCACCGAGGGCTTCTGTTGGTCACTAGCGAAGACACCTGCTAGCATCGGCTCTCGACCGGATGCCGCCTTCGCAAGTGCATCGGCCGCCTCATTGAGGCGTCTTGGGATGTGATTGAGTTAGAGGCCGTTGAATTTGTCCTTCAACCATCGGACTTCTTGGCAGTATGCACCATCTTGGAGTCATGATAGCTTGACTCCTTCATGACTTGGTTGACGACCAGCTGGGAGTTGCCCCGGATGTCGAGGCGTTGGATGCCCAACTCGATGGCAATGCGTAGGCCATTGAGGAGCGCTTCGTACTTAGCCACATTATTGGATGAGGGGAAATGGAGATGAACCAGGTACCTCATGCATACCCTAAGGGGCGATACGAAGACCAATCCTACACCGACGCCCTTCTTCATCAGCGATCCATCGAAATACATCGTCCAATACTCTTGATCGACGACCGCCGGTGGTGTTTGGACCTCGGTCCATTCCACGATGAAGTCCGCCAACACCTGGTTCTTGATCGCCGTTCGGGAGGCATACGTAATGCCCTGACCCATCAACTCGAGCGCCCACTTTGTGGTTCTTCCCATGGTGTCCTAGCTTTGGACGACCTTGCCAAGGGGGAACAATGTCACGACTATCACTGGGTGTGACTCGAGGTAGTGGCATAGCTTTCTCTTGGTGACGAGGACAGCGTATAGGGGCTTCTGGATTTGGGAGTAGCGGGTTTTAGAGTTAGATAGTACCTCACTGATGAAGTACACAGGGCGCTGCACCTTGAGGGTGTGTCCCTTTTCCTCCCACTCCACTACCAGGGCGACGCTGACCACTTGCATGGTGGCCGCTATATAAGAAGTAATTTAACCATGTTAAGTGCCTCTTGGGCCTCGGACGTCCACTCGAAGCGGTCGGCTTTCTTCAAGAGTCGATAAAGGGGGATACCTCATTCGTCGAGGCGCGAGATGAATCGGTTGAGTGCGGTGAGGCACCCTATGACTCGCTGAACCCCGTTTATGTTCTGAATCGGGCCCATCCTTGTGATGGTTGAGATTCTCTAGTTTGGCTTCGATGCCACGCTCAGAGACGATGAAGCCGAGCAGCATGCCCCTCGGGACCCTAAAAACACACTTCTTGGGATTGAGTTTGATGCCATTCGCTCGGAGTTTTGCAAAGGTCTGCTTAAGATCAACAATGAGGTGGTCAGCCCATTTGGACTTAACTATGATGTCGTCAACGTAGGCCTCAACGGTCCACCCGATGAGGTCCCCGAAGCATTTGAGCATACAGCGCTGGTATGTAGCCCTAGCGTTCTTCAGACCGAACGGCATTGAAACGTAGCAGAACGATCCGAAGGGGGTCATAAAAGATGTTGCGAGCTAGTCAGACTCTTTCATCGTGATTTGATGGTACCTGAGTATGCATCAAGGAAGCAGAGGGTTTCGTAGCCTGAGGTAGAGTCGACTATTTGGTCTATGCGCGGCAAAGGAAACAGATCCTTTGGGCACGCCTTGTTGAGACCCATATAGTCAACACACATCCTCCATTTCCCACTCTTCTTTCGCACAAGAACGGGATTAGCTAACCACTCTTGGTGGTATACTTCCTTGATGAATCTGGTAGCCGATAGTTTTGCTATCTCTTCACTGATGGACCTACGTTTCTCCTCGTCGAAGCTACACAGGCGTGGCTTCACTAGCTTAGAGCCTAGGTGGATCTTCAAGGTATGCTCGACGACCTCCCTCAAAAAGCCTAGCATATCCGAGGGTTTCCACGCAAAGATGTCTTTGTTGCCACGGAGGAAGTCAACGAGCGCGCTTTCCTATTTGGAGGAAAGCGTGGTACCAATGCGCACCGTTTTACCCTTGGTGCTCCCGGGGTCTACGAGGACTTCTTTAGAGCCCTCGGCCAACTCGAATGACCTGGTCGACTTCTTAGCGTCGGGTGCCTCTTTGGTGACCTCCTCCCTAAGGGGATGAGTTCCTCAGAGGCGATGATTGCTGCGGCATGGCCACAGCACTCGACCTCGCACTCATAGGCCCACTGGAAGGAGGTGCCGACGGTGATGACCCCGTGGGGGCCCGGCATCTTTAGCTTGAGATATGTATAGTTGGGGACGGCCATGAACATCACGTAGCATGGACGTCCTAGGATGGCGTGGAAGGTTCTGGGGAAACCAACCACCTCAAAGGTGAGGGTTTTAGTCCTATAATTGAACTGATCCCCGAAGGTAACGGGCAGATCGATCTGCCCAAGTGGCATGGCTTGCTTCCCGGGCATGATGCCATGGAAAGGCGTTCGGGTTGGGCGGAGGCGTGTCCGGTCGATGCCCATCTCATCGAGCGTCTTGGCGTACATGATGTTGAGGCCGCTGCCCCCATCCATCAGTACTTTGGTGAGTTGCTTCGGGCCGACGATCGGGTCGACCACGAGCTGATATCTCCCAGGGTGTGGGACGCTATCCGGATGGTTGGTCCGATCGAAGGTTGTGGTGGACTCTGACCACCGGAGGAAGGCAGGTGTGGCTGGTTCGGTCATATAGACCTTGCGGCGCGCGACCTTCTGGTGGCATTTGGAGTCATATGCCACTGATCCTCCGAAGATCATAAGGCAGCCATCCGGCGTCGAAAAGCCATCGTCCTTCTCCTCGGCGTTGTCCAAGGTGGGGGCAGGGTCCTTTCCATGCTCCCCTTTGTTGGAGCCTCCGGACAAGAACCACCGCATGAGGCTACAGTCCTTGAGCAGGTGCTTAACCGGGAAGGCATGGTTCAGGGATGGCCCCTCGAGTAATTTCTCGAAGTGGTTCAAAGTGCCCTCCGTGGGCTTTCGGCCACCCTTGTGGTCAGCAGCGGCCACGAGCAAGTCCTCGCGTCGTTGCTTCTTGTTCTTCCTTTTGGCGGAATGATTGGAGGTGCCTTTGTCGGCACCCTCATCCCGCCTTGCCTTGCCCTCGAGACGATCGAAGATCGCTCTGACCGCCTCTTCCCCTGAGGCGTGGCTAGTGGCGATGTCCAAGAGTTCCTTGGTGGTTCGCGGGCCCTTGCATCCCAGCTTATGAACCAAAGACTCGCAGGTAGTCCCAGATAGGAAGGCTCCGATAACGTCGGTGTCGGTGACGTTAGGGGGCTCGTTGCACTATCGGGAGAAGCTTCAGATGTACCCTCGGAGGGTCTCACTGGCCTTTTGACAGCAGTTCTTGAGGTCCCATGGGTTCCTAGGGCACTTGTATGTGCCCTGGAAGTTCCCCACAAAGATCTCCTCTGGGTCCGCCCAACTCTGGATCGTGTTGGACGGCAGGTGTTCCAACCACGCTCGTGTCGAATCAGCTAAGAACAGTGGAAGGTTGTGGATATTGAAGCTATCATTATCCACACCACCGGCTTGGCAGACAAGCCGATAGTCTTCGAGCCAAAGTCTGGGGTTTGTCTCCCCAGAGTACTTAGGGATATTGGTAGGTGGTCGGTACCTTGGCGGGAAAGCAACGTTGAGGATGTGCCGGCCGAAGGCTTGAGGGCCCAGCAGGCCAGGGCTCGGGCTTCGGTCCTCGCCGCTGTCGTAGCGTCTGCCATGACGAGGATGATAGCCACGATAGGCTCCATCTCTTGGGTCACCGTAGGTGCGTCTACGGGCGTCGAGGGTGCTACATGCGTCATGGGTGCAGCCGAGACGCTGATGCACCGGGACCACGGCGTGCTGCCTGCCGCCTGGTGGTGTCTGGTGGACCGACACGTCCCTGGTGGGGCACGCCAAGGGCGTGCACTGGCTGGTGTTGAGCTCGCGTCGCCGAGACAACGAGCTCTCTGCCTGCTACGCCGCCGCATGCTCGAGAAGCGTGCGAATCTCGTGGTGGGCCTGACGATCCTCAAGCGTCGTGGCCTCTGGAAGGCCATGGAGCAAGGCGATCGCGGCGGCGATGTTCTAGCTCGCCCGAGCGAAGCGAGGAAGGGCTTCATCGTTAGCGATGATCATCTAGTTTACATCATGGGCCATGGCACGTGCGCGCCCACCGTCTCCGCGGCGTTCGATCTCTCGATCGAGCTCCACACACTCCTGCACAAGCTAGATTTCGGCTTCCTCGATCTCTCGCTTTTGGGCTTTCAGCTGCTCCACCCCCATGCGAGGTGGGGCCACTGTGTCCCCCTCGGTTTCATCACTGATGTTGCCCACTGGGGTAGCCTCCTCCATGGGGATGCTTTCGACGTGTCCCTCGGGGGTACCCGGCATGAAGCATTCCTAGGAGGGGTGATGGCTCCCCCTGCTGGAGTCAGCGCCAGAGGAAGACCCTGGCTCCTCTGTGAGGAGGTTGTGGAGAGATTCCATGATGTGTTCAATCACCCCCACGAACTCATTGTTCGCGGGTGGAAAGACCATGCGTCGTGCCACAAGGTGGCTAACGGTCGTCGTAGCATTGCGGAGACCGAACGGAAGCACTGTTGGGGCACTCCATGTGTGGTGTTCTGGAGAGAGGGACCCTCTTTTGGAAAACCATGCCATGTCGTTGGCGTTGGAAAGGGTGAGGCGGCACTGGTCCTCCCTAGACTGCTGGGGTCCAAGGGAGACACCGAGCCGGCGCTCAAGCCTCTCGTGGTTGAGACCGATGGAGGGGAGAGATTGGATGGCGGCTTGAGCTAATGCCAACTCTCCTTCCACCGTGATGATGAAGTCTAGGCTTCCGAAGCGCACGTGTGCGCCTAGGACCCAGCTGATGCTGTGGCTAGCCATCCGTGGCCTGATGTTTATCGTCGGAACGCGCAAAGGTCCCCTACCTGGCGCGCCAACTGTCAGTGCTTCAAATAAACACCAACTAGTAAATTTATATTTGTTGCGCGTTAGGCCCGGATGGTGTACTAAAGGACACAAGGTTTATACTGGTTCGAGCAGAATGTTTCTACATCCAGTTTGCTGCTGTTCGTGTTCTTAGTACTAAAAAAGGTTCGTAGTAGGGGGTACAAAAGGTCGAGAGAGGGATGGGTCCCAAGTCTCTGATGGAAAGGTCGAAAGGATGCCAAGAGCTCGGTTGCTGCTTGGCTGTGTGTTGTGTGATTGTCGATGTTTCACCACCGATAGCCTGTCACGGGGTTACCCGGGACAGTATGTTCGGGCTTCAGCGTATGCGGGACTCGACGGTGAGTGCAAGAGACAGTCGATTTATCCTGGTTTGGGCCCTCGATCGTTGATCGAGTAATAGCCCTACGTCTAGTCGGTGTTAGCCTTTGCGTTGGATTGATTGTGTGTTATTGTGTTGTTGAAGTCTTGATCCCCCTCTCTAGGAACCCTGCCCTCCTTTATATAGTCAGGAGGTCAGAATCCTAGTCGGTTTACAATGAGAGTTCTTAGTAGGATTATAGGATAATACTACTACTAAGATTACATGGGGAGAATCCTAGTTAGACTAGATCTTCTCTCCTCCTTGCGGGGTATCCTGTGGGTCCCACACCGACAAGGCCCCAAGCACTTCATGGTTGAGCTCTGGAAGCCTCATCTTGTTCTTTCAGGCTTTGCCGAGTAGAAATAAGCATCGTCCGAGTGCTTTTTTGAGCGAAACCGTGTAGCGCTCTATGAGATCTTCACGTGGAGTGTACCTTTTTGAAGAAGAAAGTATTCCCCTTTGGGTGTAGCCCCCGAGCCTCTTGCTATTTGGAACAAGGAGCTGGAGGGTCTTGTCTTGAAATCGCTCTGATCCTTCATTGAAATGTTCCCGAGCATGTGCCCGGGTTCTTTATCAAAAAGAACTCGGATATAGCTCGGTCCGGCTTCTTTTTGTCAAGATTCCTTGAAGTAGTTTTGTCTTGAAGAAGTTTTCTTGGTGACATGCGCTTTTTCGAAGAAAAAAGTGCACTCACTGAGTGTAGCCCCTGAGCCTCTTGCTATTTGGAACAAGGAGCTGGAGGGTCTTGAATCTTAAGTTGTTTTAGAATTGCTGACTTGAAGAAGTCTTTCGAGTGATGTGCGTTTTTTTTGAAGAAAAAGTGCACTCACTGAGTGTAGCCCTCGAGCCTCTTGCTGTTTGGAACAAAGAGTTGTAGGGTCTTGAGTCTGATTTGTTCGAGGAACTGAAATCTTCTCCTTTTGTAGCCTCTGAGCATTTATCTGGGTTCTTTGATTCTAAAAGAACTCGGACGCATTGTTCTTGGCGAATTCTCTGGTAGTCTGTTGTTTGTCAGGTGTAGTTGTTTGGTGGTGGTTGAGTGTAAATGTTGCATGTTCACGGGTTATACAGTGTTGGCATATTCTTTCGAATATGCTCGTCTTCGAGTATTGTTCCTTCTCCCCTGAGTCTTCCATTATTGAGTCCTGTCTTTTCACTGTGTCCTTTGTAAGGCTTGTTTCGTTGGTACTCCTAGTCTACGTGCGCCACTCCTTCGATCTATAAATACCCTCCCGGGGTGCTTGTTTTCATCCATTGAACATTTTGTTGAAACCTTCGTAGTCATGAATATGATAGTTTGTGAAGTAGAGCAGCCCCCGGGCGTATCTTGTAGTTCATGTGCGTCTTGTCGTAGCTGGAGGAAGTCTTGTGATAGGGATTAGAGGTAGACTAATCCCACAGCGGCATTGTACTTGGAAGTACGTGGTGGTAGTTGGAGGAAGTCTTGTGATGTGGGCTTCGTTCCTTCATCCGGCAGTTCTGGGCTGATCCTCGCCGTCTATCTTGAGACTGTCCGGTGCAGATCAACACCTGATCCTGCATCACGTCGGGCTTGGGTAGACAGATGCCTGCCGACTTCCCCTAGTCTATGTTGTCCCGCCGTGCTGCTGATTTCCACCTTGGATGCACTGCGTCCGTCCTTTGAAGAAAACAGTGTAGCCGAGCGCGGTTTGTTCTACTGAGTAGCAATTTGGAGCACGTAGTCGTTCCAGAGCCTAGTTGTGTCCGGGCTCCTTTTTGCTACCTTGCTTATCGTAGTGCCGAGTTCATTGGGTCTTGTAAGATGTGTAATCTTCTATTTTTGAAGCCATTTGTAATGGAAAGAATCTTGTCTTTAGAGTTGTCATTCATTTTTCTGTTGTAATCCTGGTTATTCATGAGACTCCAGTTTTTTTTTTTAATAATCGGGTTCTTTTGTTCCTTGTGAAGTAGCCCTTTGTTTCTTCATGGTTGATGGGTTGTTCTTGTAGTGATCTGGTAACCCTGCCGTGGTGCTGGATGGGTAAGCCTGAAATCTGCCTGTTAAACTGTACCGTTGTGTGGATTTGTGCCGTCCGTCATTTTAGCTGTGTCAGTAAATGGACCGTTGCGTTCCTACACCGTGTTTTAACGGGTCTGGTGGGCCGTTTTTATCACTGAAAACCCTATTTAAAGACCTTTTATCTTCCTTTTCTTTACTGCCTAGCTCTTGCCTTGAAACCCTAGCTTTCAGAAATCCGCCGGCGCCATTGTCGCCGTCACCCAAGCGCCGCCATCCTAGCTTCGTCTTCCCCAGTGCCTTTTTGCTTCCGCTAGTTCATGGGTAAGAAGAAAACCATGAGCAAGTCCCAGGTAGCCTTCATGGACGAGGAGTCATCCCTTTCTTTGATCGAGAACCAAGAGTTCATGGCCATGAGGGCTGCTCAGAAGGTTTGGCCGGCTCCAACAACAACCGAAGACCAGCTCCGTGAGCTCGTCAGCAATGGCTTCATCCAAAGCAAAGACATTGCTGAATGGAGAGTTCCGGGCGAGCACCGGGTTCCTGCTCCAGGTCCTGGTGAGATTGTCCTTTTCATTTCCTTTATCCGCGCCGGTCTTTGCCTTCCTGCTTCCGCCTTCCTTCATCAATTTCTTGGTTATTTTGGGGTTAATCTGAACCATCTAACCCCTAATGCCGTCCTCCATCTTTCTGTTTTCGTTCATCTCTGTGAAGCTTTCCTTAGAATTCCTCCTTCTCTTTCTCTTTTCCGCCACTTCTTTCGTTTGAAGCCTCAACCCCGCCGTGAAGAAACCAGCGTTCTTAGTGGTTGTGGGATTCAATTTCGCCAGGGTCTTAAGAGCAAGTTCTTTGACTATGACCTGGTCGATTCTGTAAGGGATTGGCGTGCCGACTGGTTTTATGCCGCCAATCTAATCCCTTCCCTTGCTGTCCACCCTGGATCTGGTCCTATGGTTAATGACCGATGGGATAAGAACCCTGTGTCGCCCGCTGAGGTCCAGGCAATCTAGCCACTCCTTAATAGGATTAGTATGCTGAAATAGCAGGGTTTAACTAGTTTTGGTATTGTCTCGAGTTTCCTTCGTCACCGAGTTCAGCCTTTGAAGGAGCGGGAGCACCTTGGCTTCGAGTACTCTGGGGCTGAGGATCCTTCACGTATGGTCTCAGCTCTTGAGCTGACCGATGAGGAGGTACTTGAGCGTCTCCAGAAGATGCTGAAAGGAGCAAGCGTTGTCCCGCTTACTGTCTCCGAGTTCTCTACCAACAACTCGCCTCCAGCTGTAAGTTGTTTATCTCTTTGTCTGGGTACTTTATGTACTCTTGTTGTATCCATTTTTGTTTAACTTTTCCTTGTCTTGTTGTTTTATTCTTTTTCATAGGAGTTTGGGCGCAACTTTGTTGACCCAATCCCTCTCGATGTTCTCCCTGCCATGGTGAAAACTGGGGAGAAACTTGCTGGAGCTTCCGCAACCAGTAAGTTCCCGTTCTCCACAGCGCTTCCTGGAGTTTCTTTCGGATTTGTTGATGTATATGAAGAATATGTTCCTCGTCTAGTCCCCCGTGGTCCACGTAGTGTCCCGAAGAGGGGGCGAACGGATGGGTCTTCATCTGGCCTGCCTGCTTCCAAGAAGTCTCGCAAGCCAAGTACTCTTCTAGGTACTCTAGTTGTAGCTAGCATGCTCTTAGGTGAGCATATTTAATACTCTCTGTCTCTTTGTTTTCTTTTTTTTATCTTGAACCGAGTACTTTTATTCTTTTTTTAGCGGGTGGTCTGGTGGCCTTGGTTGAAACCGAGGGGGAAGAGGATGATGAAGTACCCCTCATCATGCAGCGGTGAGTTGTTTTCATATTCCCCTTCCATTGAATTTCTCCTCTTTGTCTTGATTTTTAGTCTTGATCTTTTTGAAGTAGCCGGACGTCGGGTACGAGTTCTTCTGAGGCTCCCACGCCGGCTTCTTCTGGGGTTACCCGGGACAGTATGTTCGGGCTTCAGCGTATGCGGAACTCGACGGTGAACGCAAGAGACAGTCGATTTATCCTGGTTCGGGCCCTCGATCGTTGATCGAGTAATAGCCCTACGTCCAGTCGGCGTTAGCCTTTGCGTTGTATTGATTGTATGTTGTTGCATTGTAGAAGTCGTGATCTCGTGTAGGTCTCGATCTAGGGACCCTTGTCCTCCTTTATATAGTCTAGGAGATGCGGGAGTCCTAGTCGGTTACAAAGTAGAGATTCTAGTAGGATTATGTGTAACTAGTCCTAATAGGATTACATGTAGAGATTCCTATTTGGACTAGGTTTTCTTCTCTCTTCTCCGTGCGGAACCCTACGGGTCCCGCATCGACAAGCCCCCGAGCATTTCATGATTGAGCTTCAAGGGCCGGGTTGTTGTAGACTTGTTCCGGGTTCTTTCTTGAAGCGAGATCTTGAGATGGTCTTCTTTGTCTTTTCTTCGGCTGATGTGCACTTTTGGACAAAAGTGCACTCAGTGAGTGTAGCCTCCGAGCCTCTTGCTTGTTGGGACAAGAAGCCAGAGGGTCCCTTTAGTCTTCTTGGTTGCCCCGAGCCTCTTGCTATTTGGAACAACAAGCTGGAGGGTCTTATCCTAAAATTGCTCTGATTCTTCGTCGAAGGGCTCTCGAGCATACTATATCCGAGTTCTTTTTGTCGTGAGACCTTGAAGTGGTCTGTCTTGAAGAAGTCTTCTTGGCGACGTGCGCTTTTTCGAAGAAAAAAGTGCACTCACTGAGTGTAGCCCCCGAGCCTCTTGCTATTTGGAACAAAAAGTTGGAGGATCTTGAATCTTATGTTGTTTGAAAAACTCCTCTCCTGTTGCAGCCCCCGAGCCTTGGATTATTGAATAATCAACTCAAGGGTCTCGAATCTTCACGCAAGTCATCATCCGAGTAGTTTTGCGGCGTCCAGCCCCCGAGCTTATGCGACATGTGAGCCGAAGGAACCACGTGGAGTACTCATTGGCGCTTAGCCCCCGAGCTTGGAAGCTAGCTGAGCCATTGGAGGTACGCTTAGCGTACTGGAGCATCGTTGCCGAGGCTTGTTCTGAAAGAAAAGACGCATACATTATATAGCATATTTGTAGAATATTGAAACTACTGAAATTTATTCAGTGATTAATATAAACATTTTGTGTCATGCTCTTATTTCGGCCACATCTCCCCCGAGTACTTAGCCTATTACGTTTAGGCTCTCAGTCCCCGTTTAGCCGTAGCCACTGCGTGTGTGAGATCTTTGTCTCGTTTACGCGTACGGGCACTGCCATTTGCACAGCTGAGATCTTTGTCTCGTGTATGTGTGCTGGCACTTAGGCGTAACAGGTGCACCTGAGGCTTTCACGAATTAAGGCGTGTTCTGCTCGAGAAGATTAGTGACTTTAAGAGAAGACAAAAATGAGTAGTCGTCGTTGCGACAAAAAAGAGAGTGCGATTATGCGCAAGAGTTTGCTGCCCTCCGGCGAGTAGAGCGCGTGTTGTGCGCATTGGTCAATCATGCTGAAACAAGCCAGAGAAAAAATAATTTAAAAAAGTGACTTAGCTTGATTGACGGCCGCATGGAGTTGTCGGCGTATCGTCGATGCGAACGTGGCGTGCTGTCGGGATGCCACCGTGGGATGACAACGGAGTGCTGTGGCGGGTACTGTCCGGGTGCCATCGTGGGATGACGACGAGAGACGAGTGCCCGTTCAAGATCCACAGCATGCATGGACATTGCAGTCGAAGTCGGCCTTGATGTAGTCGAACTCGGGGTGTCCGAGTTGGAGTCGAACTTAGCCTGCCTGCGTGCCGAGTAGGCAGTAGCAGATCGGTTCGTGGCCCAATTGCATGTACTCCCTCCGGTTTCGATTTACAGGTCGTCCTGGAGAAACTCCCGATTTCAAATTACAGGTCGTTCTGTTAATTTGCGTCCATTATAGACTATACTGCCCTCACGCGTGCATTGACGTACTCCCGAGGCTATACTCGCACGTGCATTCTAGACTATACTGCTCCATTGTTAATTTGCGTCCATTGTAAACCGAGCAGCGGGGAGTAGCTCGGTCCCGAGGCTGGACTTGCTCGCTCCCGAGGCGGCAATTAAACCGCGCCATGCTGCCCTCCCGTCTTCCTCGCTGCTCTTTAAACCGCGCCGCGCGTTGCTCCGTCCGTCGCCGCGCGCCGTTGCTAGCTGCTCCGCCTCTCTCGCTCGCCGCGCGCCGTTGCTAGCTGCTCCGCCTCTCTCGCTCGCCGTGCGCCGTTGCTAGCTGCTCCGCCTCTCGCTCGTCGCGCGCCGTTGCTAGCAGCTCCGCCTCTCTCGCTCGCCGCGCGCCGTTGCTAGCTGCTCCGCCTCTCTAGCTCGCCACGCGCCGTTGCTAGCTGCACCATGGACGCAGGCTCCATGGATAGGAACTCGAAGGTCGTCGCACCGGCATTCATCGATGCAGGTTCAGTAGATGAGAGCTCGTAGGTCATCGCGCCGGAGAAGGACGGCGATCACTCCATGGACGTGCTCATCGTCCCTAATTCCGAAGGCAAAGACGACGACGACCTGTGTTTGTGCAAACGTTGCGGTGAAGTACATGGTGTGCAAGACATTGAAGAATGCCGCCACGTTCGCAGGGAGCAAAGCAGGTGCTCTCGATGTCGTCTCGTCCACAGAGACTACGACCTCACGGCATGGATCATAGACGGCTTCGACAAATTTGATTGTGAGTTATACATTCCCAATGTCGATGAGCTTCGAATGAACGGCGAGACAATCATTTTACCAGACCATGTCCAGAAGAGGGTGGATGAACTCAGTCCAAAGATGCAAGAGTTAAAGGAACAAGAGGCAAACAAGAAGACTGATACATAGGGTAAGTACAGAAATTGTTACATGTCTCATGAACTAACCCTAGTCATTGCCTAGTTCTAATCTTCTTCTCCTAATTGTTTGCTGCAGCGAGAATTGCCTTTGCCTGGTCAACTATGGATGCCTCGCAAGCAATTTGCAATGGAAGCTGACCTAGTGTCTCTAGTCTTTCTTTGTTTATGTGAGGGATTTTATATTTATTCGCTCCAGCAACCTTCATAGCTTCCTTCATAACTAGATGCAATGTGAGCCAAATTCTATTAGCCTTTTCTGGACTAAACTCATTGAAAGCCTGTTTCAGTTATGAAAAAATGTTAGAATGAGTATGGAACTGATATGAAATATTATTGCATGAATGTACTAGTAGTTTACCTCTTGCACAATTGGAACAAGTTCTTGGACTGTTCTCGCTGATTTCCTATATTGAATGGCTTGAATTGCACGAAAGAAGCCCAAATCTAATATATTGAAGTCCGGAGAATTCGGAGGTTGACAAATAAGTCTAATATCAAATCCATCTTGCCTAGCAGCTTCACAAAATAAATGATCATTAACCTCTAAATGGGATGGTGCATTGTCCTGAACAATGTAGATCGGTTTGTGAATATCCTCCATTGGCCATTTTTCTCTAATAGCCGGCAGCACCCTCTCAATCATGAACTCCCTAATCACATCTCTTGTGATGTGAGCAATTGGTTTAACTTCCCATGTTCCAGCTTCCTGATTCACGCTCCTCCTCTTAGCTTGTTCATAAGTCACAAGAGAGAATGATCCAATTTTTCCATCAAAAATACAAACTCCATTATGAAACCTTGGCCGAGCTGATACAACCAAAAACATTAGGCGTGGAATGTAGTTCTTACTTTTACTAGAACGATGTGGATCATCTTCGTCAGGCAGCAAGTAATATTTTGCAGAATTTTGTGTAAGGAAAAACCACTTCTCATCTATGAATACATGATCAAATAAATCTTTGAAACATGGATCATTAGGTGTGCTGTCCGGATCAAGCATATCAACACACCACTGCAACCTAGTCTTCTTGTTTGCTTCGGTTAGGTAAGGTTTGATGTTGTTTGAATGGCGCCTAAGGAGCCCTTTACGCATGCACCGAATCAACTTTGCTTTGCTAACATGGAGGCGCCTACTCACAGTTTCTAAAGTCATTCGTTCATTGAGAGGAATATTGCGTAAAGGTTCCAAATCAATAGGAGTTTCCTTACGGCCTGCACGACCTCTCTTTCTACTTGTTACATTGACCACAATACCTTGAGCTAGTGACTCTTTTCCTCTCTTCCAAATCTTCTGAACAGTACGAATATGAAAAACCCAAATTGAGATGCAACCTCTGTTGTAACTCCCTTCCCTAACCTCCCATTGTTACTTCTTGCCAATAAAGTTTGGTAAATTAATTTCCTAACTTCATCAGTAGCATCTTTCTTTCTACTAGCACCTAGAAGTTTTAAATAAAAATGTGTGAACATGACATTCAACACAGCTACAAGTTCAAAAAACACAAATTAAAGTTGAAGAAACAAAACCTAGCTCCGGTGCCTCCATCTCGAATCCATCACAGGCGCCAAGCACGGCGCATGCAAAAGAAAAAAAGGCGCCATGCAAAAGAAAAAAAAGCGCCAATGCAACCAGCGTGAACATGAAAAAAAAACAGCGCCCGGGAACAGAGAAAACGGAGAAAGCACGGCGCGCGTCCACAGCGCCGCATGCAAATTACTAGCGCACGTCCCAGTTACCAGAGCATCCCACTCACAGCGCCGCAGCGCGCGCGTCCACAACGCCATGCAAAATCGGCAAAACTGAGGAATCGAACCAGCGACCTCCGGACTCCAGAACTAATGAAATAGCCACTCGGGTGGAGAGACGTTGTTGTATTAAAACAACTCCGAGGCATATTTAATAAGGGCAAACATGGAAGAATAGACCCAAATTAATTACACTTTGGTATGCTAAACCTTGTCCTAAACGAACTTAATATCAAAACCGGAGGGAGTAGTGGTAACCAATCATTATGCATGTCCGATCGAATTGGTGTAGGACTCCTGTGCATGTCTGATCGTGTCGGAGTAGGACTTCCGTGCCGGTGCAGCTCAGCGTGCCGTCGAAACCTGGGACTCGGCGCCTCAAGCAGGGCGGAGTGGGGCCGATCCAAGCGAGAGGCGTCGGAGGACGGGAGTTAGCAGCTCGAGTCAGGCGGAATCGGCGGAGCCGCAGAGGCTAGTAGTCGGATGGCCGCTAGCATGTCCGTCGGAAACACAGATGAGCCCGGTTGAGGAAATTTCAATGCACGTATATGTGCATGCAAATCTCGTCCACACCCTGATTATTTTATTCAGCGTGCATGGTCCTGTAGATCATGTGCTTGCTTGTTGAGATCGTAGCTTCGTGATTAGGCTCCGCTTTGTTTGACGCATCTTCTCGAGATGATGAAGCAGCAACTGCGAAATCCCGGAGCGGTCCATCCGAGGTGCCACGGGTACCGAAAAGAGACTGTCGACGGACTCGGCTCGAAGGTGAAATTGCATCTAGGTATGGAAGGAGCGGAGCGCCTTGCACTGGTGCCAAGCCTGATCGGCCGGACGGTTATGTCGAAGGCCGCTGCTTAACATCGTGCACCAGCGTGGTCGAGTCGCCGTAGATATTGTTGGTCTTAGGTCCGTCGAGCTCCCGAATGCAATTGCGCCGAAAGCTTCTACCTGGCGTGCCAGCTATCGATGTTTCACCACCGATAGCCTGTCACGGGGTTACCCGGGACAGTATGTTCGGGCTTCAGCGTATGCGGGACTCGACAGTGAACGCAAGAGATAGTCGATTTATCCTGGTTCGGGCCCTCGATCGTTGATCGAGTAATAGCCCTACGTCCAGTCGGCGTTAGCCTTTGCGTTGGATTGATTGTGTGTTATTGTGTTGTTGAAGTCCTGATCCCCCTCTCTAGGAACCCTGCCCTCCTTTATATAGTCAGGAGGTCAGAATTCTAGTCGGTTTACAATGAGAGTTCTTAGTAGGATTATAGGATAATACTACTACTAAGATTACATGGGGAGAATCCTAGTTAGACTAGATCTTCTCTCCTCCTTGCGGGGTATCCTGTGGGTTCCGCACCGACAGTGATGTGTTGTGTGCGAAATCGATCCGTCCCTTTAGTGGGGTGCCCTGCACTCCCTTTTATAGACCAAGGGGGGGGATTACAGGTGGGAGAAAGAAGAAAAATCAGAAGTAGAGAAGGTCCTTTGAAGGTGCCGGGTCTTCCTTTTCCCTTGAGCCTGCCATGTTGACATGGCAGAATGTGCCAGGGATAGCACGTTCGCTGATCCTTATAGGGCCATGCTCTGGCTTCGTTCAGCAAGTGGTTACGTCCCATCCTACTCCGGCGGATGGTGCGGTGTGCCAGGGTGCCGAGCCGTGACCCTACGGGGAGCAGACGAGGAAGTGACCATATGTCTGTCACTGTAGATGATGTGAGTTTCCCTCTAGATTATAATGGTTGTCGTATGTTTATGTTAGAATCCGCATCCGAGGGCTGATGGCAGCGCCCACAACACTGTAAGACGAAAATCGGCGCCTACAACATTGTCCAGGCTCTGTCATGCCTGGAAGGGCTTAAAGTGCCCGTCTCTTCATATCCTAAATGTGTGCAGGGTACGGTCCTCAGTACTGCGGTTGACTCGAATGTCCTGTCTTACCATGTGCTCATCATTTATGAAGGAGCAGGGTGTAGTCGTCGGGCGAGGCGGAGCCAGCCCCGAAACGTCGGGCGAGGCGGAGCCTACCCCGAGACGTTGGGCGAGGCGAAGCCAACCCTCAGCCGTCGGGCGAGGCGGAGCCTGCCTCGAGACGTCAGGTCAGGCGGAGCCAGCCCTCAGACGTCGGGCGAGGCGGAGCCAGCCCTCAGCCGTCGGGCGAGGCGGAGCCAGTCCCCGGTCGTCGGACGAGGCGGAGCCAGCCTTTAGCTGTCGGGCGAGGCGGAGCCAGCCCTCAGTCGTCGGGCGAGGCAGAGCCAGTCCCCGGACATCGGGCGAGGCGGAGTCCAGCCCTCGGGGGTCAGATGAGGTGGAGCCAACCCTTCGGGGCCGGGCGAGGCGCAGCCAACCTTCGCTTGTATGGGCAAGAAGTGTAGTTGCGTTCTTGCCTGTTTGAAAGCATCAACGTTTGATGGTTATTAGTTCCACCTCTTTGGGTACCCCAGTGATCGGTCCCCGACAGAGGGTCACAGGTTGCCCAATAAAAAAGATCATCTAACAAAGTGTCAAGAACTAAAAGGGGTCACACTTGTAGAATTTACAGTAATGCGAACTCCGCCCAATCAATGACCCCTAGCGTGCCTGCCATGGAGTGGCGTCACCTGCAGCCTCGATACCGATTGATGCGGTGGCGGGGAGGAACTGCCGGCGTGGTGAGGAGCACCGCCGATGTGATCGGCTACAGGACGACGACGATGCTCGCTGGCGCGGAGGGGAGCGTCGGCGAGATGGAGAAGCAGCTGACGCGCCATGCAACCAGATCGTGTAGGGAGTGGAGGGGAGTGCCTGCGAGGGGGGAGAACTCGGTGACGGCCTGGCGAGGACGGGAGTCTCAATGGCTGCGGAGGCACGACGACGGCGGAGTCCGCATTGGTGGTAGTGCGCGACTCGCAGGGGAACCGGGGGAGTCCGCAACAGCGGTGGAGGGGCGACTCACGTAGGGGAAACAGGGGAGTCGAGTGGCTTGGCTAAGATGGGCCAGCCTGCAAGTCTGTTAAATTGGTTGCGTTCATTACTTTTTGAGTCTCACAGTTGGATCTAAAATGAGCGGCTACGATGATCGACTGCAGAGGCCAACGTTACACGATCTGATTCCCACCTTGCCAGGCATGTATGCATACGAGTGCTTTTAGATGCCCATTGATATGACCTGCATCATCTACATCTGTTTCGATCAGTTGATAAAAAGTTTCTTTCAGAATATCTTTTTAGGCCATTTGAGATTTTTTTTTTGGTTTTGTTTTGCAAGGAGGCCATTTCATAAGCTATTGAGTTCCTAATCAAAGGGCAAAAGATGGTACGCGATTGTTAGCCAAATATTTGTGCGAAGAGTAAAATATACCATAGGTCCATTAACTTTTGAAGGGGTGTCATCTGGATCTATCAACTCTCAAAATGCATTTTTTTCCTAAACTTTTTATGTTGTGCACTGCAAGGCCATATCCTTTCAGTTATTGGTAATATTTCATTGAACCCTCTCAAATCAATAACTCTAAATAGCCCTCACGGAGAACACAAGCAGGCGACGGCATCGGCAGCCACGCCATCGCCAAGCGAGCATGCTGGCGGTAGCACAGGGCTAGCCATTGAAGATAGAGTTGCCTAGCTAGAGAGTAGACATCTGCAAATGGAAGATCTGAAGAGAGTTTATGGATAGGGTTTTGCTACGGTACACTCTTTGCTTCCTAAGAAGTAATATCTTGAATAAATCATAGCCCTTGATTTTTTTTAAAAGATATATTTTTAAATGCAATAATAGATTTATATAATTAAAAATAATGGAAAAAACACAGAATATCTCGGCTGGCCTTTCCTTTCCTCATCCTGACGCCGCAAGCATGGATTAACAATAGGGGGGAGGCAATCTTCATCCGAGATTTTTTTGCTAGGATATTGTCACTACTACAGAATGGACTTGTTGTCCCGGGCGGTAACGATCTTTAGTCCCGATTACCGCGCCGGGACAACGATCCCGGGACTAAAGGTGCCACCTTTAGTCCCGGGTCATCGAGTCGGGACTAAAGAGGGACCTTTAGTCCCGGTTGGTGACCAACCGGGACTAAAGACCCTCCAGCCGAGCAAACGTGGCCGCACCCTTTAGTTCCGGTTGGTAACCCCAATCGGGACTAAAGGTTCCTTTTCTTTTTCTTTTTTTTTATTTAATTTGTTTTCAGTTCAGTTACACGTATTTGTTTAATATATAATATGTATTTATGTACGTATTCTACGCTGCTAATATAAATACACGCACGCATATAATTACATCTAATTCTCATCTCGAACATTATTATATTCGAATAAAGTATGAACCTATATATATTATAGATATATATATATGTATATATACAACACTTTCATAATCTTGTTCTCGAAAATAACGATATCAATAAATATTTAATTTACATCATTTATTCCTTAGGATCAAAGTAGGACTCGTCGTTGGGATTTAGCACTTTTTTTAGAAGAAATCCTGCTATTGACTCTTGAACTGCTTTCAAATGGTCTTTTTGCATGACCCTTCGTTTCAACCATTCAGTCTTGCATTTGAAATAAAAGGAAAAGTATTAATACATATATATATATATATATATATATATTCATTTAAAAATAAATAAAAAATTGATATATACGTACTCTGAGGACATCTTTACGAGTTCTTCTTATGTGCGCAGTGATAAATTCACAAACGTAGTATCCACACAGATTATTACCTGGTTGCTGCCGCAAACACCACTGTACGAGAAGAAGATTATTCTCATCATCTCACACGTAAATTGAAGTACGATATAGTAATTAAACACGTGGAGAAGTGTATATAGTACAACTTACTGGTATTTTAACTACATTAAGTGCTACCTTGCAATCCTTGCGATGTTGCCGAATAAACTCTTTCCAAACCCTGTGCGACCAATAATGTACGATCGTTAATAAATTATGGCAAAGTCTATTTAATAATAGTTGTGCGCAAGAGATCGAAATTACCCCTAGATAATGTCTATCATATCTTGGTATAGTGCCCGCTCTTTTCTCAACGAGTCAAAGATTACTAACCGACTTGAGTTTAACTCAATGAAAATAAGTATCCAGTGAAACCTGCATTGTTTTATACACACACGTACATGCATATAAGTTGTATTGATATTACATAAAATATGTAGACTACATTATTATTAACACTTACTCAAAGTTGTACGGGAAAAGTATTGTTGTCTTGTCGTGCTGTTTCACGAAGAACATCATGATATTCTCCTATGCTTCAGATACCCACCGCTCCTTGACAATAATACCGGTTTAGAATACGATATAAGGATCAATGAAGCCAACGCTGGTGTCTTGTATTCTTTGGAGCTCTGACATCTAGAATCTGTATATAAATATAAGTTACGTGTGAGGATAATTATATACACGTACGCATGGAAGTGAGTTTATTAAATAAAAGTAAGAATCACTTACAAACAAAAGGAGCTAATGATTGATTTGTCCAGAGCATCCATGTGGTATAGTTGATGCAATTCTTCAAAACTAATATGTAAGATGTCATCGCCACGGAAGTAATGATGGTCTCTAAATCTAACAAAGATCCACTGCTCACCCCTGCCACACGCCTGCATGTACCACTTGTTGAGCAAGTACATTTACGTATCCAATTCATTCAGAGCCGTAGGGTTGTACAGACTTTTGCCATATTTATAAGTCTTCTAGGTATCAACTTCTAGATTCTGGATTGGAGCTTTGCCCGTCAATTGATCCAAGGTTAAACCAGTATCTTCAAAAAAAGTATTAAGGGCTTGAACCGACACTTCTCTAGAGTTGTCTGGTCGATAGACTTCTATGTTGGAACTATATTCATTAGCAACAACAAGATTTTGCATTGGTTGCTTCTGTTGTCCGAGCTATGGGACATCCTTCCCTGATGCTCTTTTCCTTTTCTTATCTGCATCATGTGACTTCACGAGGGAGCGGTCATAGTCTGATAGTGGCGAAGGCTTACGAAGTTCAATCATGTTTTTCTTGTGAGCATCGACCTTCTGCCTCAGCACATCTCATGGTATGTAAAAGTACGGCTTCTCCTTAAGCTTCGCTTGACTCTTGTTTTTGATATCTATAAAAAAATCTTTCACTTTTTTGTCTTCTTCAGCTGCTATTTGCTCATCAGTCTTTTCAGAAAGTATTTCTTGAGAAATAACTCTTTTTCTCGGGGTCTTCTTTGCCGCCGGGACCTTAGACGTCTTTGTAGTGCGTCGCTGTGGAGGGGGTGGGGGCGGTGTTGGAGACCGGCGTGGAGGCGATGAGGCCGGAGTTGGTGGAGACCGGCGTGGAGGCATTGGAGATCGTTGTGGAGGCAGTGGGGCCGATGTAGGAGTTGGAGATCGTTGTGGAGGCGATGGGGCCGGTGTAGGAGTTGGCGATCGTCGTGGGGATGAAGTCGTCTCGCCCCCCGCGACACTATAATGAGATGGGGAATGAATGATTGGGCTAGGCTGGGGGGAGACCCTGCTACAAAAACAATTTGTGTGTCAATTATTTTTGAAGCCAATAGAAAATTAATGGAAAATAATATTTCATTCATTTTCATTCGTACCTAGGGTGAGGTAGGGGAAGCGGTGGCGCCCCAGAAATGATGATGAAGCGTTTGCGCCATTGAATAAATGTCTTCTCTGCTTCTCCTAGTGTCTTCTCCCCATCACCGCCTTCAATGTCAAGAGGAACATTGTTGTAACCTTTGAGCACTCTATCGACCGAGACGCTAGCATATCCAGGTTGAATAACTGACCCATGGATTCTTGGTGTCTTCGTTCGGTCTATTGGAGATACAACCCCGACAGCCACCATGATTGATGCATTATTACCATCTGGAATGTGCAGCTCACATGTTGTTAGAGGCTCGGTAATGTCATCAACAGGGAAGCGCAACCCAGCGTCATCTTGAATAACTGGTAGCTCCGTGGAAGCACAACTGCTTTTCATCCGACCAACGGGGCTAATGGTGACTCCCGGCGTTGATTGCGATTGCATTTGACTCATTGCTAGCTGCACTTGCCTCTTGATCTCCTCCTGCATTCTTGCCTCAAGAGATTTTTCTCGTTCACGTGATTCAAGCAATGCTTGTCGTGACTCATCAACAAATTGCTCCAATGCACGGATTCGTTCTGCCACCTCATCCTTCTTTCTCTGGCGGCTTCTGTAGGTATCCTTGTCTGCTGGGAATGCGTGTAGCCACGGAACTGCCCCATAGCCTCTTGTTCGACCACCGTGTTCGGGATTCTCTAGGGCATATGTCAATTCATCATTCTCTCTGTTGGGCTTGAAAACACCACTATCAGCTTCTTCCCTAGCACGAGCTAGTCTCTGTGTTGCTCTCTCAATTTTTTGGCCAAAAATTAGCTTGCCGATGTGTCTGGGTCTAGGCTTCCCCATGAGCGTAGAACCAATTCTTCATCGCGTTGAGGCCAGCTCTTCTCTATTGTTTCGGTATGATTCCCTTGGCGGTAATCTCTCGCTTCTAGGTTCTCGCCACTTGGGAATAGCACTCCTATAACCACCGATCCCATGCGATGATGGTATTGCTTCAGCCGGGCATTCTTCGCCGATTCCTCATCACACGTTCCTCACTATCTTGAGATGTCTTGTATTCTACGAAGGCATCCCAATGGAACTCCAACTTGACAAACGCCTTAGCATTGAAATCCGGCGTAGCATTCTTCAAGATAAACTTTTTATACAATTTCTTCCAACTCTGGAACAATGTTGCCATCTTCTTCATTGTCCAATCCCTCACTAGCTCCTTCAAAGCATCATCTCGCTTGTAATGTGAAATCTTGAGTGATATCTCTCCAAGCTAGGTTCTTGTCACGATCGGATACAAAACTAACATTAGGAGCGGATATCTTCGCGCTTCCATTCACGAGCACTAATCGGGATCCTATCCTTTACAATGAACCCACATTGATTGACATATGTCCGAGCATGTGGTCCCAATGGTTTACCGTGTCGGTGTCGAATTACGATATTATGAAACGGCCCTCTAATGGCTTTTTTGGCCCTCGGACTTTCCTACTTTTGTCGGTGGTTGATGTAGATCCAGAGACCGGCTACATGAGTAGAAACACAACGATTAACAACAAATATACGTACGCATGCATCTATAAGAGATGATAGATAATCGAATATACCTCGCCAGTATTTTATTGCGCGACAATTTGTTGATCTTCAACCACCGGCATATTCAGGATATCCTCATAATCAACCAAAATCTCGACTCGTGTCATCTACATCCACATTGGTGCCGGGCGTTGATAATATCCGCCATTATGTCATCACTCAAGTTATCATCCTGAGCAAATGACATTTGTATCTTCAAGATAACACATAGATAGAATTACTATGGTACATAACATAAGTACATGTGATAACACATATAGAATTACTAAATCCAATTAAATATAATAACACATAACATTTCATAAGGATAAACAATAATAAGGTATAGGCTTTGGAATCGAATCAAAAACACTTTCGATCCAAAAACATGGAAATAAGTACATGTATATATATACACATAGAATGATACAATATATTTTCTCTCTCTCTCAACACATAGAAATAAGTGCATATGTCTATATCTCTAGATATGCATGTGATAACACATAGAATGTCTCTCTAGATACAATTTTCTCTCTCTCTCAACACATGAAAATAAGTACATGTATATATACATATAGAAATAATTAAGTACATATGTATACATATAGAATCTCTCTCTAGATATATATAGAGAGATAGAATATATAATTACTAAATCCAATTAAATAAATCTAACATGAAATTAGATAAACTAGTAATAGATAATACATTTTAATCTAACATATATCAAAAACTATAATAAAAAACTATCTAAAAAACCATCTAAATAAAATACTAATTAAATTTTAATACATTTAAATCTAACATATATCAAAAACTATCTAAAAAATAACTAAAAAACTAACAATAAACTACTAATTCAAATTTAATATATTTTAATCTAACATACAGCCGAGACTTTGTAAAATAAATCTAAAAAACATGGCCGATCGAGAGCAGCAGACGAGAGTTCAACGGAGGGTACGGTGGGCGCGCGGGAAGCGTCGGTGATGGAGGGTGGGGTCGGGTGCGGCGGCGGAGAATGGCGCGGCCGGGCGGGGGTAGACGACCACGGCAGCGCGGCAGAGACGAGCTCAACGACGGCGGATGGCGCGGACGGGCGGAGCTGAGCGACGGAGGCGAGATCGAAGATGAACAGAACAGATGTTCGATATATATAGGCCGAGACCCTTTAGTCCCGGCTGGTAACACCAGTCGGGATTAAAGGACATTTAGTCCTGGCTGGTAAGCCTAACCGGGACTAAAGGTCCAACCCTTTAGTCCCGGCTCTTAGTCCCGGTTGGTGTTACCAGCCGGGACTAAAGGTATTTTTGGGCGGGCACCGAAATTGCCGCCCACCCTTTAGTCCTGGTTCTTGGCCTGGGCCGGGACTGAAGGCCTGAAAATTTTGGCAACCCGCCAGCGTAATTGGAAAGGCCTGGGATTTTGATTTTGTTTAATACTAGGTTAATCAATTAATTCCATAGCAACTTCAATACTTTGCAATATTTATTTTAAAAAATACTATTGATTAACTAATTATCTATTATAAATAGGAAAATTTTGTAACCTAAAGTTTTTAATTTCTTTTATGAATATAGAATATAAATGTTACTAATACTAAGTATTTTGTTAATGCAAAAATATATTTGTAACTTAAAATTAATAAAACTAATATTATTCGATAGGAAATTTATTATCATATTATTGTAACGTCAATGTTTCAATTTTTTCTCGGTTTTTGACCAAAATAGACAGGAAATTTTTGTTGAACAAGAAAATGTAGTATTTTTTGTTCTATAACTTTTTCAAATGAAAAAATGGCCAATATAAGGATTGTAGATATTGATGAGATGAAAAAACTTGGTATTCAAAACTTTTCAATTTGAGACAATCTAGGGTCCCAAAAAACTAGTTTGTAGGCGTTAAAATTTAAAAATCACAAATTTGAACCGTCCAAACTTTCTCAAATGGAAAGTTGACCAAAACAACAATTGTAGATATTGATGAGTTTAATAAACTTGGTATTCAAAACTTTTTAATTTGAAGTCATTTAGAGTTCATAATACTAGAGTCAAAATGTTGTTTTTTATTTGACCAAATTTGACTTGGTCAAACTTGCTCAAATGAGACACTAAATGACCTCAGATGAAAAAACTCTGAATACCAAGTTTGATCATCTCAGCAAGATCTACAATTGTTACATAGCTCATTTTCCCATTTGAGAAATTTTTATCAAACACTAGTCACAACTTCTTGAATCTCATATAGACTTTCTAAAACTATGTCACACATTTGTGAAATTTGAACTACATTTTGTTCAAGCTTTCTCAAATAAAAAAATGTCCTATATAAGGATCGTAGATATTGATGATATGAACAAATTTGGTATCCAAAACTTTTCAATTTGAGACAATCTAGGGTCCCAAAAACTAGTTTGTAGGCGTCGAAATTTAAAAATCACAAATTTGAACCGTCCAAACTTTCTCAAATGGAAAGTTGACCAAAACAACAATTGTAGATATTGATGAGTTTAATAAACTTTGTATTCAAAACTTTTCAATTTAAAGTCATTTAGAGTTCATAATACTAGAGTCAAAGTGTTGTTTTTTTATTAGACCAAATTTGACTTGGTCAAACTTGCGCAAATGAGACAATAAATGACCTCAGATGAAAAAACTCTGACTACCAAGTTTGATCATGTCAGCAATATCTACAATTGTTACATAGCTCATTTTTCCATTTGAGAAATTTTTATCAAACACTAGTCACATCTTCTTGAATCTCATAAACTTTCTAAAACTATGTCACACACTTATGAAATTTGAACTACATTTTGTTCAAGCTTTCTCAAATGAAAAAATGGCCTATATAAGGATTGTATATATTGATGAGATGAACAAACTTGGTATTCAAAACTTTTCAATTTGAGACAATTTAGGGTTCCGAAAACTAGTTTGTAGGTGTCGAAATTTAAAAATCACAAATTTGAACCGTCCAAACTTTCTCAAATGGAAAGTTGACCAAAACAACAATTATAGATATTGATGAGTTTAATAAACTTGGTATTCAAAACTTTTCAATTTGAAGTCATTTAGAGTTCATAATACTAGAGTCAAAGTGTTGTTTTTTTATTTAACCAAATTTGACTTGGTCAAACTTGCTCAAATGAGACACTAAATGACCTCAGATGAAAAAACTCTGAATACCAAGTTTGATCATCTCAGCAAGATCTACAATTATTACATAGCTCATTTTCCTATTTGAGAAATTTTTATCAAACACTAGTCACAACTTCTTGAATCTCATATAGACTTTCTAAAACTATGTCACACACTTGTGAAATTTGAACTACATTTTGTTCAAGCTTTCTCAAATGAAAAATGGCCTATATAAGGATTGTAGATATTGAAGAGATGAACAAACTTGGTATTCAAAACTTTTCAATTTGAGACAATCTAGGGTCCCGAATACTAGTTTGTAGGCGTCAAAATTTAAAAACCACAAATTTGAACCGTCCAAACTTTCTCAAATGGAAAGTTGACCAAAACAACAATTGTAGATATTGATGAGTTTAATAAACTTGGTATTCAAAACCTTTCAATTTAAAGTCATTTAGAGTTCATAATACTAGAGTCAAAGTGTTGTTTTTTTATTTGACCAAATTTGACTTGGTCAAACTTGCTCAAATGAGACACTAAATGACCTCAGATGAAAAAACTATAAATACCAAGTTTGATCATCTCAGCAAGATCTACAATTGTGAAGTCATAACATATTACATAATATCCGTCTCTAAAACATAATATATTAAACATGCATCGTTGTATCATGCGGGCACAACAGTGAATTTTTTTCTTGACGTATGACCCTTGGTTATGATCTTGTCGTAACCATGGAGTGTCTTCATCATTTAACATGATGCTTGGATCTTTCTTCACTATGAAGGGTGGAATTCGGACATTTCTTTCGTAATCTTCTGACATGTCTGACTTGTCTTCAATTCCCACTATATTTATTTTCCTAGAAAGAATTATGTGGCGCTTTGGCTCATTGATCATTGAGTTGATGTCTTCGTTTTTTCCTCTCTTTGATTTTGTAGACATGTCTTTCACATAGAACACCTGACTCACATCGGCAGCAAGGACGAATGGTTCCTCTTTGTACCCAATATTGTTGAGGTCCACTGTTGTCATTCCATACTCTTTGTCGACTGTTACCCCTCCTCCGGTCAGCTTCACCCATTGGCACCGGAACAAAGGGACTTTAAAATTAGGTGCGTAGTCTAGTTCCCATATCTCTTCTATGCGGCCATAATATGTTTGTATATTCCCATTTGGATCTGTGCCATCTATCACGAACACCACTATTTTGATTGGTGCTCCTTTTATCTTGGGCAACTGTAAAAATATATTCCCATTTATCTCGTACCCTTGGTTCATGAGGATATGCCACGATGGTCGCCTAGCCAACAAATACAATTGCTCATCAATATTGTCATTGCCTTGACATTCTTTTCACAACCAACCATTGAAACTTTCCATGTCTTGGCGCCTAATCCAAGCTTCAGTCTTCCCGGAAACTTGGATCGTAAGAACCTCCTTATGTATCTCGATGTACGGATGCACCAATGACGAGTTCTCAAGAACTGTAGTGTGTGTGCTTTATTGAAATAATCGTCTTTCATGCCGATATATGTTTTCTTCCCTAAAGTTCCTTTACCATCGAGTCTCCCCTCATGTCGTGATTCGGGAACGCCAATCGGGCAAGGTCAGAATAAAGTCAACACGAACTCAATGACCTCCTCTCTGCTCCATAGCCCCAGGCGATGCTTCCTTCAGGCTTAGAACGGACTTTCACATATTTCTTCAAGACTCCCATAAACCTCTCGAAGGGGAACATGTTATGTAAGAACACAGGTCCAAGAATACTAATCTCCTTCACCAAATGAACTAGGATGTGTGTCATGATATTAAAGAAGGATGGAGGGAACACCAACTCAAAGCTGATAAGACATTGAACCACATCATTCTATAGAGTAGCTAGTTCCACTAGATTGATTGCCTTCTGAGAAATTGCATTGAGGAATGCACATAGCTTCACGGTGGCTAGATGTACATGTGGAGGTAGAATTCCTCTTAAAGCAACTGGAAGCAATTGCTTCATAAGCACATGGCAGTCGTGGGACTTTAAGTTTAGGAATTTCTTATCTGGCACATTTATTATACCCTTTATATTGGAGGAGAATCCAGATGGGACCTTGATGCTGCTTAGACATTCGAACATGCTTTTCCTCTCTTCTTTGCTAAGCGTGTAGCTAGCAGGACTTAAGTAATGACGTCCATCATCTGTCTTCTCTGGATGAAGGTTGTCTCGTTCTTTCATGCCCTACAAGTCCTGGCGTGCTTCAAGTGAATCCTTTGGCTTCCCGTACACACCCATGAATCCTAACAGGTTCACACAAAGATTCTTTGTCAGGTGCATCACGTCGATTGCGTTGTGGACCTCTAGGACTTGCCAATAGGGTAGCTCCCAAAAGATGGACTTCTTCTTCCACATGGGTGCGTGTCCCTTAGCATCTTTGGGAACAGATTCACTGCCTTGTCCCTTTCCAAATACTACTTTCACATCCTTAACCATTGCGAGTACATCTTCCCTGGTTCGGTTATGAGGCTTCTTCCGGTGGTCTGGCTTACCTTTAAAATGCTTCCCTTTCTTTCTTACTTGGTGATTCAAAGGAAGGAATCGACGATTGCCAAGGTACACGACCTTTCGACATCTTTTTAAATATATACTGTCAAGGTCATCAAAACAATGTGTGCATGCATTATATCCTTTGTTTGTCTGACCTGAAAGATTACTTAAAGCAGGCCAATCATTGATTGTTACGAACAACATTGCTCGTAGGTCAAAGTGTTCTTGTTTGTACTCATCCTAGACACGTACACCTGGTTTGTTCCATAAAACTAGAAGTTCTTCAACTAATGGCTTCAGATAGACATCAATATCGTTGCCAGGTTGCCTCGGACCTTGGATGAGGATCGACATCATAATGAACTTCTGCTTCATGCATAACCATGGAGGAAGGTTGTAGATACATAGAGTAACTGGCCAAGCGCTATGACTAGTGCTCTGCTCTCCAAAAGGATTCATACCATCTGTACTTAAGGCGAACCTTAAGTTTCTAGCCTCACTTGCAAACTCTGGAAATTCCCTGTCTATCGCTCTCCACTAGGACCCATCAGCTGGGTGTCTCAGCATATTGTCTACCTTATGGTCTTCTTTATACCACCGCAACAACTTTGTATGGTCTTTATTTCTGAACAAACATTTTAAGCGTGGTATTATAGGAGCATACCACATAACCTTGGCAGAGATTTTCTTTCTAGGATGTTGTTCACCCTCGACGTCACCAGGATCATCGTGCCTGATCTTATACCGTGATGCTTTACATACCGGGCATTCATCCAAATTCTCGTATTCATTGCCATGGTAGAGGATGCAGTCATTAGGACATGCATGTATCTTCTGGATTTTTAATCCCAAAGGGCAGACAACCTTTTTTGCTTCGTACGTAGTGGTGGGCAATTCATTTGGCTTGGGAAGCATCTTCTTTATGAGGTTCAATAAATTCCCAAATGCCTTGTCGGATACACCATTCTTTACCTTCCACTGTAGCAATTCCAGTGTTGTACCCAGCTTTTTTTGCCCCTCTTCGGCCGTCGGGTATAGCAACTTCCTATGATCCTCAAGCATGCGCTCGAACTTAACTTTCTCCTTTTCACTTTCCCATTCTTGTTGTGCATCACGAATGGCATCGCCAAGAGCATCACCGAGATCATCTTCTACCGCTACCTCTTCTTCATCTCCCCCCATTGTAGTATCATCAAAGGCACCATACTGAGCAATAATGTCATCAATGTCTAAATCTTCTCCTTCACCTTCTTCCATCATGACCCCGCTTTCTCCATGCTTAGTCCAACATATATAGTTTGACATGAAACCTGACTTAAGCAAATGTGAATGAAGACTCATTGAGCTTGAATATTCCTTTAAATTTTTACATAGGGCACATGGACAGCACATGAAACCATCCCGCTTATTTGTCTCGGCCACACCTAAGAAATAGTGCAAGCCCTCAATAAAGTCTTGGGAGCGGCGATCGGCATTGTACATCCAATGGTGTGACATAATCTGTATTACACGACAAATTATGAAAATCTTGAACATAATTGAGTATTTTATTACACAACATAGATGACACACACATGGTTGATTAATTAACTAAGCCTAGCTACAACGTAAGCAATCCCAACTATCACTAAACAAACTAAAACTATAATGCACTTCAGTAACATAATTATTTCGTGATCGTACGCAATTAAAACAGACAAATTATTCTTCTGTTGAATATCAATAAGCTTCTCCTCATTGGCTCATCGCCTCATCGCCAGCAATTTAATTCTGCGCATATGTAGCATAATCTTCCTCCCAGTACCAACCATCGCATCCATTGCCCTCCCACTGAAATTAAAGCCAAAAAATATTTAGTCAAAAATATTCAAGAAAAGCAGGTCAATTAGCCATAATAATCAAATGCGTAAGAAACTCACATCGCGATCTGGGCACTTGTAGAAAACACGACCCTTGTTGGGTCCCTATCTCTTGACTCGGTACTCCATCACAATCTTCTACTTACACTTGCCACAGATAATGAGAGGGAGTTCTGGCCTCAGTCGTTTCGCAACCGAACGAGAGGCCGAGGATCCGGTATCAGTTGTCATCTACTTTCTATACTTATTTTTGCAAACTACTGTAAATTTCATATTTTCTAAAATAATATATTTAAACAAAACTAAAATTATTTATTTATCTAACTAAACCATGAAATATGTACTATGTATAATAGTAAAATACCAAACTATCAAGTGATTTTACTATTGTAAATCATCATGTGATTTTGAGCTAAAAATGACATAGAAATCACATAACTCAAAAACATGTTTCAATAAATAACCATCCGTACTAGTTGACCTTGCTTACGTGATCATCTCGGTGAGCATTTCTCCACCGGACGGACACGTGATTTGGCCAAGGAAGAGCTCCGATTCTACGAGGAAGGAACACGGTCTTCCACGACCATTGCTTGCTCTCCTCGTAGAATCAAAGCTCCTCCTTGACGTCTGCTACCGCTTCGGCAGAGAAAATGCTCGCCGAGATGATCACGGTCCGCAAGTTCAACTAGTACGGATTTTCTACAATTTTCTAACTATTTTCTAAGTTTTTCATTTCATGGAAAAATTAATTCTAAGATCACGTAAGCTCACTGGGGGGACGAGGATGGCGCGTGCTCCAATGAGGAGGACGAGCAAGGCGTGATTTTGATGAACTAATTTAACTTTTGTTTATCCAAACATATATGCAAATCATCATGTGATTTTGAGCTAAAAATGACATATAAAATCATAATAAAGTCCAACATATAAAGTTACACATGCATCTACATCGCAAAATGAGATAAGCTACTGATAAAACATAAGAGGATTAAGTTTGTTACCTCCAAAATCGAAGAGCAACACCAATGGAGGGGGAGAGAGCAAGAACAACAGCAAGCTGAAGAACAGAGGCAGTGAGTTTGAATGGAATGGCTCGGGCTCAGGGAGGAAGAAATGAGCCGATGTATAGGCCGACATAATTAGTCCTGGTTAGGTGGCCAAACCGGGACTAAAGATTAATATTTATTTCCAGGGTATCACCCAAACTGGGACTAAAATCTTTAGTCCCGGCTGGTATTACCAACCGGGACTAAAGATCCCTGCCACGCGGACGACCGTTGGGCAGGGACCTTTAGTCCCGGTTGGTATTACGAACCGGGACTAAAGGGTCCTTTAGTCCCGGCGGCAAAAAATACCGAGGCTAATGCCAAATTGGGACATCGTTCTAAAGTCTGTTCTCTAGTAGTGTGTGCACGCGTCATGTTGAGATTTTTTGCGCCTTGTACGAACGTACAAGAGATGCAATCAAGACGTGGTCATCGTGGCTGGGTTATACGTAGCATACGAACATACTACAATGTACAAGATATTGTGCAATCATGACGATGCACACGCAACAAAAAAAATGATTCTACACTACTACAGAATGGACTTGTCGTCCCGGGCGGTAACGGCCTTTAGTCCCGGTTACCGCGCCGGGACAACGATCCCGGGACTAAAGGTGCCACCTTTAGTCCTGGGTCATCGAGCCGGGACTAAAGAGGGACCTTTAGTCCCGGTTGGTGTTATCAACCGGGACTAAAGGCCCTCCAGCCGAGCAAACGTGGCCGCACCCTTTACTCTCGGTTGGTAACCCCAACCAGGACTAAATGTTCCTTTTCTTTTTCTTTTTTTTGTTTAATTTGTTTTCAGTTCAGTTACACGTATTTGTTTAATATATAATATATTTTTATGTATGTATTCTACGCTGCTAATATAAATACACGCATGCATATAATTACATCTAATTCTCATCTCGAGCATTATTATATTCGAATAAAGTATGAACCTATATATATTATAGATATATATGTATATATACAACACTTTCATAATCTTGTTCTCGAAAATAACGATATGAATAAACATTTAATTTACACCATTTATTCCTTAGGATCAAAGTAGAACTCGCCGTTGGGATTTAGCATTTTTTCTAGAAGAAATCCTGCTATTGACTCTTGAACCGCTTTCAGATGGTCTTTTTGCATGACCCTTCATTTCAACCATTCAGTCTTGCATTTGAAATAAAAGAAAAAGTATTAATACATACATATATATATATATATTCATTTAAAAATAAATAAAAAATTGATATATATGTACTCTGAGGACATCTTTAGGAGTTCTTCTTATGTGCGCAGTGATAAATTCACAAACGTAGTATCCACATAAGTTATTACCTGGTTGCTGTCGCAAACACCACTGTACGAGAAGAAGATTATTCTCATCATCTCACACGTAAATTGAAGTACGATATAGTAATTAAACACGTGGGGAAGTGTATATAGTACAACTTACTGGTATTTTAACTACATTAAGTGGTGCCTTGCAATCTTTGCGATGTTGCCGAATAAACTCTTTCCAAACCCTGTGCGACCAATAATGTACGATCGTTAATAAATTATGGCAAAGTCTATTCAATAATAGTTGTGCGCGAGAGATCGAAATTACCCCTGGATAATGTCTATCATATCTTGGTATAGTGCCCGCTCTTTTCTCAACGAGTCAAAGATTATTAACCGACTTGAGTTTAACTCAATGACAATGAGTATCCAGTGAAACCTGCATTGGTTTAGACACACACGTACATGCATATAAGTTGTATTGATATTACATAAAATGTGTAGACTACATTATTATTAACACTTACTCAAAGTTGTACGGGAAAAGTATTGTTGTCTTGTCGTGCTGCTTCACGAAGAACATCATGATATTCTCCTGTGCTTCAGATACCCACCGCTCCTTAATAATAATACCGGTTTTGAATACGATATAAGGATCAATGAAGCCAACACTGGTGTCTTGTATTCTTTGGAGCTCTGACATCTGGAATCTGTATATAAATATAAGTTACATGTGAGGATAATTATATATACGTACGCATGGAAGTGAGTTTATTAAATAAAAGTAAGAATCACTTACAAACAAAAGGAGCTAATGATTGATTTGTCCAGAGCGTCCAAGTGGTATAGTTGATGCAATTCTTCGAAACTAATATGTAAGATGTCATCGCCATGGAAGTAATGATGGTCTCTAAATCTGACAAAGATCCACTGCTCACCCCTGCCACACGCCTGCATGTACCACTTGTTGAGCAAGTACATTTGTGTACCTAATTCATTCAGAGCCGCAGAGTTGTACAGACTTTTGCCATATTTATAAGTCTTCCAGGTATCAACTTCTAGGTTCTGGATTGGAGCTTTGCCCGTCAATTGATCCAAGGTTAAACCAGTATCTTCAAAAAAAGCATTAAGGGCTTGAACCGACACTTCTCCAGAGTTGTCTGGTCGATAGACTTCTATGTTGGAACCATATTCATTAGCAACAACAAGATTTTGCATTGGTTGCTTCTGTTGTCCGAGCTATGGGACATCCTTCCCTGATGCTCTTTTTCTTTTCTTATCTGCATCATGTGACTTCACGAGGGAGCGGTCATAGTCTGATAGTGGCGAAGGCTTACGAAGTTCAATCATCTTTTTCTTATGAGCATCGACCTTCTGCCTCAGCACATCTCGTGGTATGTAAAAGTACGGCTTCTCCTTAAGCTTCGCTTGACTCTTGTTTTGATATCTATAAAAAATCTTTCACTTTTTTGTCTTCTTCACCGCTATTTGCTCATCGGGTTTTTTCAGAAGTATTTCTTGAGAAATAACTCTTTTTCTTGGGGTCTTCTTTGCCGCCGGGACCTTAGATGTCTTTGTAGTGCGTCGCTGTGGAGGGGGTGGGGGCGGTGTTGGAGACCGGCGTGGAGGCGATGAGGCCGGTGTTGGTGGAGACCGGCGTGGAGGCGTTGGAGATCGTTGTGGATGCGGTGGGGCCGGTGTAGGAGTTGGAGATTGTTGTGGAGGTGATGGGGCCGGTATAGGAGTTGGCGATCGCCGTGGGGATAAAGTCGTCTTGCCCCCCGCGACGCTGTGATGAGATGGGAATGAATAATTAGGCTAGGCTGGGGGGAGATCATCTTGTATCATCAACGACCGACGTGGAGACTTTCTCTTTTTCACTTTCCCATTCTTGCTGTGCATCACGAATGGCATCGCCAAGAGCATCACCGAGATCATCTTCTACCGCTACCTCTTCTTCATCTCCCCCCATTGTAGTATCATCAAAGGCACCATACTGAGCAATAATGTCATCAATGTCTAAATCTTCTCCTTCACCTTCTACCATCATGACCCCGCTTTCTCCATGCTTAGTCCAACATATATAGTTTGACATGAAACCTGACTTAAGCAAATGTGAATGAAGACTCATTGAGCTTGAATATTCCTTTAAATTCTTACATAGGGCACATGGACAAAGACATGAAAACCATCCCGCTTATTTGCCTCGGCCACACCTAAGAAATAGTGCAAGCCCTCAATAAAGTCTTGGGAGCGGGTGATCGGCATTGTACATCCAATGGCGTGACATAATCAGTATTACCGACAAATTATGAAAACCTTGAACATAATTAAGTATTTTATTACACAACATAGATGACACACACATGGTTGATTAATTAACTAAGCTCTGCTACAACGTAAGCAATCCGAACTATCACTAAACAAACAAAACTACAATGCACTTCAAGAATATAATTATTTTGATGATCGTGACGCAACTAAAATGCACAAATTATTCTTCCATTGAATATCAATAAGCTTCTCCTCATTGGCTCATTTGCCTCATCACCAAAGCAATTAATTTACTTGCGTACGTATGTAGCATAATCTTCCTCCTAGTACCAACCATCGCATCCATTGCCCTCCCACTGAAATTAAAGCCAAAAAATATTTAGTCAAAAATATTCAAGAAAAGCAGGTCAATTAGCCATAATAATCAAATGCGTAAGAAACTCACATCGCGATCTGGACACTTGTAGAAAACACGACCCTTGTTGGGTCCCTGTCTCTTGACTCGGTACTCCATCACAATCTTCTGCTTACACTTGCCGCAGATAATGAGAGGGAGTTCTGGCCTCAGTCATTTCGCAACCGAACGAGAGGCCGAGGATCCGGTACCAGTTGTCATCTACTTTCTATACTTATTTTTGCAAACTACTATAAATTTCACATTTTCTAAAATAATATATTTAAACAAAACTAAAATTATTTATTTATCTAACTAAACCATGAAATATGTACTATGTATAATAGTAAAATATCAAACTATCAAGTGATTTTACTATTGTAAATCATCATGTGATTTTGAGCTAAAAATGACATAGAAATCACATAGCTCAAAAACATATTTCAATAAATAACCATCCGTACTAGTTGACCTTGCTTACGTGATCATCTCGGCGAGCATTTCTCCACCAGACGGCACCGTACTTGGCCAAGGAAGAGTTCCGATTCTACGAGGAAGGGAACACGGTCTTCCACGACCGTTGCCGCTCTCCCTCGTAGAATCAAAGCTCCTCCTTGACGTCCGTTACCGCTCGGCAGAGAAAATGCTCGCCGAGATGATCACGGTCCGCAAGTTCAACTAGTACGGATTTTCTACAATTTTCTAACTATTTTCTAAGTTTTTCATTTCATGAAAAAATTAATTCTAAGATCACGTAAGCCGCCGGGGACGAGGATGGCGCGTGCTCCAGCGAGGATGAGCGAGGCGTGATTTTGATGAACTAATTTAACTTTTGTTTATCCAAACATATATGTAAATCATCATGTGATTTTGAGCTAAAAATGACATATAAAATCATAATAAAGTCCAACATATAAAGTTACACATGCATCTACATCGCAAAATGAGATAAGCTACTGATAAAACATAAGAGGATTAAGTTTGTTACCTCCAAAATCAAAGAGCAACACCAATGGAGGGGGAGAGAGCAAGAACAACAGCAAGCTGAAGAACAGAGACAGTGAGTTTGAATGAAATGGCTCGGGCTCGGGGAGAAAGAAATGAGCTGTTGTATAGGCCGACATAATTAGTCCCGGTTAGGTGGCCAAACCGGGACTAAAGATTAATATTTATTCCCGGGGTATCACCCAAACCGGGACTAAAACCTTTAGTCCCGGCTGGTATTACCAACCGGGATTAAAGGTTTACCTTTAGTCCCGATTGGTAATACCAGCCGGGACTAAAGATCCCTGCCACGCGGACGGCCATTTGGCAGGGACCTTTAGTTCCGGTTGGTATTACGAACCGGGACTAAAGGGTCCTTTAGTCCCGGCGGCAAAAAATGTCGAGGCTAATGCTAAAATTGGGACATCGTTCTAAAATATGTTCTCTAGTAGTGCTAGTTAGTACTCCCTCCGGTTCTATAAAACAAGTTGTTTTGGACATCGACACGGTCTTTAAGAAACGACTTTGACCGCTACTTTTTGTTATAAAATATTTATAAAATATGGTCAATATATACTTTTATGAAACTACATTTCGAGATGAATCTACTTACATCACTTTCATATTTTCAAACTCAACCCAAAAGAAGTTATTTGTAGTCAAAGTTTAAAATGTTTGACTTAAGACAATCTCAAAACGACTTGCTTTAAAGAACCGGAGGGAGTACCTAGTAATTACATGCAGTTACACGTAGCAAGGTGTCATGCACCTTGTATTATTTGATATATTATTTTGTTCGAAAAAGTTACACGGATGATCAAAGTCATCTTTTGTCCATTAGCAACCGTGATGATCATGGGCAAGGTTCTGGTGATGAGGAGCTTGTTCAGTTTAGCCACTTGAATGTCTAGAAAACTCATGTTGCTACCTAAGGATTGTAATTGATTTTTTCTTGAATTTCCCCTTCAGTTTGAGAGTTTTTGATCCGGTCCCCTACCTTTGATCACATTATTAAAAAGTTTTACAGTAAATCACGATGGCCACACCTCGTGTTCCAAAAAAAAATACGGCGCACCTGTGTATCACGTTCCAAAAATCGGTACCATTATGTTATGCAGCATACATGCATACACACCTATCACGTTACGAAAATCATTACTAATTCTCTCTCAAGTTAAAAAAGATTAGATCTCCCCTAAAAAAAGAGATTAGATCTACTGAACTTTCCAAAAAGAAATAGTCCATATATTTGGAAACTTTCTTTTATTCCAAAATTAAAAGCAATTAAATTAAATAATTAATTTTATTATTACCTCCTACGAAGTAACATGTGGTAAAAGGCATTCGGATCAACGGTCCACAATTATTTGGAGATACCACAACAAGGCTCTTATGCATATGATCAGCCACGTATATGAATGCAATGCAACGCGTGCTCGTATGTAGGTAACCATGTGCAGTCCATGCATCTTTCGCTGCAGTGCAGAGAAAGCGCTGCTTGATTCTGCCTCGAAATGGCATCGTATATATATCAGCAATAATACACTCACTGCTGTTACTGCTGCAGGTACTAAACAGTGCTTCAGATTGCGATAGATATTTTTTTAGTGTTGTTCAGAGCACCGATATCATGCACTGATTGTAGTAGTGAATTTACTGACGACCCTTTTCTTCCCGGACCCGGTGTCCCGGTGATACAGAAATACTGGAGCATACTAGTTCTGATCACCACTGGAATACCTAGCGTGGTCTTCCCACTTCCCAGGATCTTCCCAGGATCGGATGCAGACATGTGAATCCAAAGGAAAGGGTCACATGCAACTTGTGCGATGGAACATGGGTCCTAAGCTAGTCCTTTGAATTGATCAGAACTCGAGACCTGAGATCAATTCAATTCGATCAAACATTCAAAAGATCAAAATCCGTCCCGATGCATCATCACCTTAACCGTTTCGGACACGACGGGAGCCGTCGCTACCCACGTCACAACTCCCGGCTGTTGGTCTTCTTCTGGAGTAGAAGACTTTTGAACCACCAGGGGCCCGGGGACCTTCCTCCCACGTGGCCACGTCCTCTGACGCGTGTGCCCCACCGGCCCACCTCGTACACGGTTTATCCAATCCAAACAACCCCCGCGTCGCCCGCGATGCGGCGGCGAAAACTAGGGGCGCGCGCGGGCGTCTCCTCTACTCTCATCCTCGATCTGTGGCAGAGACCCCTCTGCTCGATTGCTCCGTCCCGCCCGCGATCGCCTTGTCGCCTGTCGAGTAGCGGGAGGACTGTTAGCAGTTCTTGGGCGGAGCGGGAGAGGAGAGAGAGAGAGAGAGAGGTCGAAGGAGCCGCATCGCATGGGGCAGTGCGCGTCCCGTCCGGAGCCGGCGGCCGGCGGCGATGGGAGGAGGGGGTGCCTGGCGGTGGCGCGGGAGCAGCGGTCCCGGTTCTACATCTTCCGGCGGTGCGTGGCCATGCTCATCTGCTGGCACAAGTACAAGAAGATCTGACCTGACCACGCCCCTTCTCTTCTCGATCTGTAATATAAACCCTGTCCTGAATCCCGCTACCCTGTCCTGAATCCCGCTACCCCTCCCTCCTCTCCTGTACATTACTCCCTAATCTTTCCATGCAAATCAATGACTGCGGATCCTACTCTACGTCTCTACTGATGATTTGTAACATAGTAAAAGATTTGGATCCATCAATGTGTGCGCCTCATCTTGGCACCGGACTGCCATAGTCTCTCTCTCTCTCTCTCTCGCCTGCGTTTCATTGCATGGCTTGGGCTCCCTCCGATCCGTACATGATCAACCTACCTTACTGTTGCGAATTCATTCAAAAGCTAGACTAGACAGATTCAGATTCCCATCAGCAGTATGGAGGCCACGTATATGAATGCAACGCGTGCTCGTATGTAGAGTACAGTACGTATGTAAATGTAACCATGTGCCGTCCATGAATCTTTGGGTACACATCTCTGCAGCGCAGCTTGATTCTGCCTCGAAACGGATCGATGGCAATCAGCCTGTTCGTTTTGACGTGGCTTGTCGTAAACGATCGTAAATTTCTAGTCAGAACAGTATTTTTCTCTCACACAAATCAGTCAGCAGTACTTTTTCACAACCCAGCAACGAAACGAACCAGCCAAACGAACAGGCTGAATGTAATAAGTCTCGTATATATGTCTTCAGCAATAATACACTCAATGTTCTACTGCTGCATGTACTAAACAGTGCTTCAGATCGCGATAGATGGTTTTTTAGTGTTGTTCTTCAGAGCACCAATATCATGCACCACTGATCGGAGCAGTGAATTTACTGACGATCGACCCTTTTCTTCCCGGACCCGGTGATACAGAATACTGGACCATAGTAGTTCTTGATCACCACTAAATCGGCGTGTTCGCTTGGTTGGTTTTTTGGCTGATTTGGGCTAGCTGGTGCTGGTTTGTTGTGAGAGAAAAATATTGTTAGCTAATTGAATAAAGCTGATTGAAATCAATAAACAAACTGGGTGAATACCTAGTGTCTTCCCAGGACCGGATGCAGATATGTGAAACCAAAGGAAAAGGTCACAACACAAGCAGCTTGTGCGATGAAGGTCCTAGCTACTCCTTTGAATTGATCAGCTAGAGACACTCTATATTTTAAACTATGGATGGAGCTAGCTGTACTGTATATGGTGGGAGTGGAAGGACGGTAACAAATCGAGGTGGTGTTTAAATCCACGAAATAAAGTTTAGAGATGTCATATCGGGTGCTACATCGGGATGTTATATGGAAGTGTTTATATAATAATAATAAAATAAATTATAGAAGTCATCAGTAATCCGCGAGACGAATTAATTCGTCAATAGCATATGTTTACTGTAGCACCACATTATTAAATCATAAACTAATTAGGCTTAAAAATTCGTCTCGCAAATTAGTCGTAATATGTGCAAATAGCTATTTTTTAGTTTATATTTAATACTCTATGTATGTGTCAAACATCTGATGTGTCAGAGAGTAATATTTAGGGGCAGAAACTAGACAAGGCATGAATGACATTGTCTCGTGTTCTAAAGAACGGCAGCTACTGTCAGCCCCCGCTCTGACCATCCATAATAGCGAATCGTGGCTGCAGTGTCGACAGTCGATCGAGCAAGTGATGAACATTTAATTTCTATATATAGCTTTCCTCCGTAAATTTTATTGTCAGTCAAAAGGCTCAAATTAACCGAACCCATCCTCGACCATCTTCTTGCTGATCGAGTCTGTCAACCAAAAATCTTCGCCATCAAGTGTAGTATGGGAGGCTGCAGCTTTGGCCGGAGCCAAAGAAAATGGAACACCGTTTGGATGTTTTCGAATTGCAGGCCGGCCTTTGTGTGTTTGACACACTGGACCGGACCAGCTGTTCTCTGGTCCCTGGATGCATGCAGTATTGCAGTGCAGCGGCAGCCGGCCGGCCGGCCGGCCGGGCACCACGCCCCTCCTGCAACTTCCGGGGCGACCACACTTGCATCAACTTTGAATTCCTTTTGCTCACACCTTGCAACCAGCAAGCGTCCAAGGACCATAACAGCAACTACCTACCAGGCTACCCAGCATTTCCAGAAAATCTTCTGGACTTCACTTTGAGAAAGCAAAAGTATTTCAACCTTTTCTTTTATTTTCTTTTCTTTTACTGTGCCTCGCAAAGAAGAAAGAATTTCTTTCAAAGAACTATGGAGGTGAGATTATATTGCACAAAATTCCCAAACAATCATGATTTTCTTTCAAAGAACTATGGAAGTGAGATTATCAGCCTGTTCGCTTGTTAGGTTTCAGCCAGAGCTTATTAGTTAGCTAACAGTGTTTTCCTCTCACAACAAATCAGCATCAGTCGGGCTTATCAGCCCAGAAACCAAACAGCTAAAAGGCTGTATATCGCAAAGAAGACTGGTTGACAGCGCTAAGGGAGAGTGAAGGTGGAGCGAGGGTGACCACTGACCACTGTCCACTGTCCACTGACGAGATGGTGGACGATCGATCGATGAAAGCTACAGCTACCAAACGGCATGGGGATGGGTGGCTGCTGCAGGGCTGCGCGCAGCCTGCAGGGCAAGCAGAGCCTGGGGAGTGAATGCGGGGAATCTTTGTCCGAAAACGATGCCATTCGTCTTCCTCCTCCGTCCGTCCGTCCGTCCGTCCATCCAATCCATCTACTGCGCTGTGCGTGTTGTGTTAAATGCAAGGGTGCCCCCCCATATTCTCTCCCTGTGCTGTCCCAGTCCTTCCACCACCGATCGATGCATGCATGGATGCCTTTCGCCCTGCTCCTCATTTATGCATGCTCGTGCCACAGTTACTTCTCCCTTGCAAACGCCAACTACCCTCTCCTCCACAACCCTAGCCCGCCTTCCGATCGGTCTCTGCTGGGTTTGTTCGGAACGCTCGTCGGTCCGTGTTCGTCGGTCTGAAACTGGTTTGTGCATGATCGACGACGACGTGAGAGTGACGAACCGTCGTCGCAAGTTTCAGAAACAGAAACCGCTGACCGTGTCTATTTTATTAGTAGTAGTTTGCAACTGTGCTTCGAGCCATTGTTAGCCTGTTCGTTTGGCTGTGGCTTGTCGTAAATGATCGTAAATTTCTAGCTGGAACAGTATTTTTCTCTCACACAAATCAGCCAGCAGTACTTCTTTACAAACCAGCAACGATACGAACCAGCCAACCGAACACACTGAGTATGTTTCAGGTCTGGTAAACAATTTTCAGATCGACGAGAGGAGAAATGTGACTTGTGAGTGCTAGACAGGCAAAGGAAGTCCATGAAAAATCTGTTCTCTCTCTCTCCCTGATCGGTTTGAGATCGAATAATACAGTAGATCGAGAATGGAGGCATCATTGTGCGCATAAATACCTGTGTTTGCATTAACAGTTATGGAAGTTGGAACTTGGAAGCTGCAGTTATCAGTGCCGTGCGTGGAATCAATGTACGCCCGCGGGGATGTACATGCGATGCCCTGATGAACCCCTATGGTGGTGGGTCAGAAGGATAAGGCACTAGCACACATGCATTTGCGTCTCTGTTCTGTGTCATGCACATTTTATCAAAAATACCGTATGGATATTTCAGGACTCGCTGCTAATCAATACTCCACAGTTTTGAATTTCCAGTCCACGCCTACGGCACATTGCATGTATCTGCAGGAGTTATCAACTTACTCGTATTTTTGGGGTTGATTATTGAATTTGGCATAAGGATTACACATTACTTTTGGTGCTAAACAAGACTCTGTTCATCTAGATATGGGCGCATCTATATAGAGAATTGTGGGTGTGCCCGCACCCGCAGAAAAAATAAAAAACAGTGATAATGTTTAATTTTTCACCATATTGGCACCCTCGTGATAAAAGTTTACACACTTAAAAGACAAGCGCCCCCCCCCCCCCCTCAAATTAGCTCTAGCTCCATCCCTGCTAGAGCTGCTGTAACGAGGAAAACCACTAGGAAAGAAGACGATGTAAGAATCTGAATAGAATATTGTATATTTTTTATTTTTTATTTTTCATGTGTAATTTTGGAATGTATTGTGTCGAGTTTTAATATAGTTCTTTCTTCTCTTCGAACAAAATGAGGTTAGTTTTCTCGAGAACGAAGGGAGAACAAAAAAGTTAGCTGGGTCGCTGGCAAAGGCAATTAGGCAATGCATGGATGCATACTAATAATAACAACCAATTCATATTCTGCTGAATTGGAGACAACTCCTGGATATGGATGCAAACTAAAGACCAATTCATATTCTGCTGAATTTTGTGCGGAGTATGAGTGTATGACTGCAAAGGCAATTAACAGATGCTCACAGCTGGTACATGATCAATGTGAGATCATCCATGCATGCATTTCTCCCTTTCTCCCTCATGAAAGAAACGGACACATAATGTGGTTATTGAAACTAGTCGAAGACTACTACGCACATGCTAGAAGTAGATCATATCGTCGTCCATGTCCATCCTGAAAAGAAACGCTCGGAAGTGGCTCGATGTGGCTTCAGTTGGTCCATATTCCATGCAATAGATTGGCTCAGCAGCAAATAATATACTCCGTATGTGAAAATAACTCGTGAGATGAAAAACAAGTGTATATATACAGTATACACTACAAATAACACATAGAGCATCAAATCATGAAAGGGCCTGTAGCATATAGAATACCAATGCAATCAAATTAGGGCGTTGGTTCAACTAACACTTTCATGATGCGTCTGAGCTCTGAATTAAGCTAAGCTTGGACCGAATGTTCATTTGCATATGTTGGTGGGCATGCAGTGTGCTTAGCTGCCTGCTCTATACATATTTCTCTTGCTCGATCTGCCGGCGATTTCTGCATGGCCAAACTGGTGTCTGTTGCAACAACACGCAAAACGAACGCAAGACTGTCAATGGTTAGCCTAGTCACACAGACACCACCGTGCCATAAAACTTTAGAAACGAATCGAAAAATGTATGTGTGCAGTCCACATACCGGCAGGCAGTAGAAGCAAAAGAGATATTATAAGAACACAAGAACACATAACCAACTATACGCATGAGAATACGAGAGACTAGAATAATTCAGGAAGAGATGTTGGCGTCGCGTCACACAAACATGAAAGAGTACTAAGATATTGGCACGGCTCAATCAGAAACGCCAGTAGCTAGCTACCATTTAGATTCATCACTACTACGACTTCAACTTCTGAGTGAGCCGAGCCAACACCATAGTTACACTTCCATTTCTTTCTCCTCTGGCAAGCTACTAGCCGACGACAAACGAATAAGGGTATCGATGAGGAGGTATAGAAAGGAAGAAGATTGGTCTGGGATCTTTTAGCTCCCAGGCATCCATGGCGTGCAACCATGGAGAGAGGAGGTGGGCGGCCGGTTGCTACGAAGGGTTTGTCTAGGCTAGGTGGTGTGTAGTGTAGGAATGCGTTTGGAGGATGGAGACCCATCTTTATGGGCTTCGCTGATTCCCTCCCTCTCTGCGAGTTGCTGCAGGCATTTAACTCGGCCCGGCTACCAAATGAGTAAAGACAGGCTGCAGCATTAATAGAAACACCACCATGAGCGCTCTCGCCCCCTCTCTCTCTCTACCGAGCTCACACGCTATGCATAGATACAAATGAGATTCCCCACCTTTTTCGTGGGCGATGATGCGCGACCATTTAATTGAGGATAAGGACATGTTTGGTTTTAAATAAGTCATCTATTTATAATTTAAAAAGTGAAATAAGTGATTTATTTTATCAAACATCATCAACTTATAAGTCACCCCTGCTTAAAACTTATAAGTCATCCTTTTTTCACGTGGGACCCACACTTTTAATGAGCTTATAAGTCATCTACAACCAAACAGGCATGACTTATAAATCACTGGTTTTCAGTCACCTGACTTAATAAGTCACCTGACTTATGAAAACCAAAAAGGGCCTAAAGTCCACTTTTGGCCCCTCAACTCTCATGTGGGTCCAATTTTGACCCTCAAGTACAAAACCGTCTGGTCTGAGCACCAGAACTTTCAAACCCGTTCAGTTTAAGCCCCTCGGCGCGATTGAGGTGGTTTGCGCTGACGTGTTCCCGGTTTTGACTGGCCACGCTGGCGTTGACGGACACGAAGGATCACCGCGTGGGTCAAAAAACATGAGTCGGCCCGCTCAGCTCTGTCTCTCCCTCTCAGTTCCTATCCCCCGAACCCTAGACGCCGCCATTGCCTCCATCGCCGCCGCCGCCTCCATCGCCGTAGCCGCTACCGCATCCTCTCCTCCGATGCCTCCGCGTCCGCAGTCTCCCCTCCGCCGCCATGGCGACCTCAAGCGGGTCCAGCTGAAGTTTGGGGACCCAAGAGTCACGATGGCGTCACCATGGCGATTTGTCCTCACCCATCCCCTGTCGTGGAGGACCACTGGAGTATACCCCAGCCGTGCTATGCAAATGCGGTGCAAAAGCTGCTAGGTTCATATCTTGGAGTGATTTGAACCCAGGATTGCAGTATCTAAAGTGTGCACGAGCTCGTGTAAGTTGTTCTCTTCGTGATTCATAGTTTGTAGATGCATCAATGATTGAGTGTGTCTCTGATTTGTTGGCTATTGGTTTGTTTCATAGGATGGTGGTTACGACTTTTATAATTGGGTGGATCTGCCAAACAGTAGTTTCAAGAAGCAACTTCTGCTTGATTTGCGAGATGCAGTGAAGTACTAGAAGCGTGCAACTGGAGTAGCTGAACAGAGTTTGGAAGATGCAAGAATGGAGACTGCAAGACTCTTGGAAGGTGCAACAAGGGAGAATCAAGGACTGCAGCTACAACTGGAAGGCACAACAAGGGAGAATCAAAGACTGCAGCTTGAGCTGGAAGGCGCTGTCAGGTACAATGAAGACAGAGGGGCCATGTTTGTTGCAGCCAGGAGAGATGTGGCCATTATGCAAGCTGAATTGTAGTTGGGATCTGAATCTAGAGTTGAGTTAGAGGTGAGGATAGGGACATTGGAGAAGGAGATAAAGTTCTTGTTTGGTGCTCTATTTGTGTGTGTAGGATTAGTGGCTGCTTCCTAAATGACTTGGATCATGTAAGTCAATGTGGTGTTAGCCTTGGTGTAGTTGTAGTTGTAGTTAGTAGGATCCATGTTGGTACTGAAAACCTGTTCAGGTTCTATTATGGGTTGTGTATCAGCTTAATGCATGAGCATAACGCTCAGGACCATGTATGAGTATCAGGTTAATGCTCATTTCCTAATGTTTTAGTGAAATGTGGTTGCATGAATCCTTTTATATGTGTAACTAATGAGCTTTGTCAAATTTTATATGTGTAACCAGTGAAATTCTTAGGACCATGTATGTTGATGCGGGACCCACAGGATACCTCGCCAGGAAGGGAGAAGATCTAGTCCAACTAGGATTCTTTCCATGTAATCCTAGTAGTAGTATTATTCTGTAATCCTACTAGGAACTCTCATTGTAAACCGACTAGGACTCTGATCTCCTGACTATATAAAGGAGAGCGGGGTTCCTAGGAAAGAGAAGAGACAACACAACAGCACACAATCAATACAACGCAAAGGCTAACGCCGACTGGACGTAGGGCTATTACTCGACCACGGTCGAGGGCCCGAACCAGGATAAATCGACTATCTCTTGCGTTCACCGTCGAGTTCCGCATACGCTGAAGACCGAACATACTGTCCCGGGTAACCCCGTGGCAGGCTATCGGTGGTAAAACATCGACAGCTGGCACGCCAGATAGGGGCTTTCGGTGAATTTGCATCCGAGAGCTCGATGGACCTCGACAACATGATCTTCTCGACGAGATCAACCTTCACCTTCGGCTCGTGGATTTGCGAGGCTGGCGACGATGGCAAGCTTCAAAGCCGTCTCCTCGAAGATTCAGATCACCATGAAGATGTTTTTTCTACGACTACGATAGATCAAGTCACTGGAAGATTCACGCAGCTCGTAATGTCCGATTCAACTCAGGTTTCGTGACTTTGCGCATCCGACTCGAATTCAGGCTCCGCATCCGAGATGGAGTCTGACCCGAGTTCTTTCGAAGATCCGAGTTCTTTTCTAATGGGGCTGCAGAATGCAACCTCGGCATATCAAGAATACAACTCGGAGAACACTCAGAATCCCTTCAAGAAGTCGGATCTTTTCCCGTTTGGACTCCATAACATGGCAAAGTCTTACCAAGCACAGCTCGAAGGATCCCACGACCCAATGCTTAAAATGCCACTAAAAGGAGCTCAGGAAGGTCTCGTACTAACTATAACATCTCAAGACTGCATCGTCCACTGGCCAGGCTCTATTCCTAAGGATAGCAGTACCCGACTGGTCGGCACGACGACAACAACAATTCTACCCTACCAAGAAGGAGACTCGATCTGTGACCTTGAAGCCTCTACCAAAGTCATCAGCAACCCCGACAATATAGAAACCAACACCAATAACAGAACAGCTCACGCACAGGAAGTACTCATGGTTCGCCGTCCTCGATCGCCATTGATCCCCCTAGAAGCACCCGATGTCAGGTCATCAGATGAATCTGAGTCCAACATATCACCCTTTGCTCAAGGCTACGATGGTGAGACCAAGAATCAAAGGCAAGATAGAGAAAGAAGAAACAAGTTGAAACAAGGACGCCAGTGACGTGCTAGGCAACGCAAGGAAGCTTGGATCAAATATGAGTTAGATCTGGTCGAATACAACAGGAGAAAATCAGAACAAGAAATCGAAGAAAGACGTGCAACGAACACACCCTACAACAGGATCCAAGAAGCACTTGAAGAACTCGAACAACCTCACATCCTAGCGAACAGCAGGACCAGCTCCGAGAACTTCTCCGGACAGCAGCCCTAAAGACACATGATGGAAGAACCCGTTCAAGACTACCCGCCAGATCAACATCTCATAGGAAGAAAGATCAAAATCAGAGGAAGTCTGCATTCGAGAGACTTGGACCAAGTGGAAGCCACAATAGAGAAAGTAGGAGGGACCATAGTCAAAACTACCGAGGCGAACAACCAAGACAGATCAGAAGCGAAGCACCCATTCGAATAGCCCCACAGAACTACTCTTGCCAGAACCATAGCTGGCTAGAAGGAGGTGCTAAATCAGAATACAGACAAGCTAGGACGCACGATAGATTCCCCTATTTTGCAAGCAGACTTGCGTCAATACGACTACCGCACAAGTTCAAACCGTCCAACCACTCTAAATATGATGGCAAGACCGAACCAAGGCAGTGGCTCAGAATCTACTCACAATCGATTGAACTGGCTGGAGGAGACGATGACATCAAGACCTTGTTCTTTCCTATGGCCCTAGAAACCATGCCCCTCCAATGGTTCGACAAATTGAATCCAGGGTTAATAAAAAATTGGGAGGACTTGCAAAGAGCTTTCTATGAAAATTTCGTGGGTATCATTACGCACCCAATCACCCACGCAGAACTAAAGGGACTCAAGCAGAAAGGAGGCAAAAGTCTCAGAGATTACTATCGACGATTTGGCGAACTATGTGCCCAAGTACATGACATCACCAAATGAGAAGTAATCGAAGCTTTCTCTCACGGAATCATGGCTAGGTGGCAGTTTCAGGATTTCTGCAAAGAGAGCCCGAGAAATAATGAAGAATTTAGACGCACAGTAGAAAAAATGATTACTGTAGAGGAGAAGACACGAGAAAGGTTCCCAGAAAGAAGCAATCGAGACAACTCAGATAAGCAAAATCATCGAAACAACAGACACCAAGAGAGAAAACGTGGACCAGACAACACCGTAGCGGTAACTGACAAATCAAGGAAGTTTTCCAAGCCCAGAAGGTATGACGACATTGAAAGCATGCATTGCCCATTGCACCCTAATGGAAAGCACACCATTGGAAATTGCTACACCTTCAATGAACGATACACGAGAAAAGATAGTAAGGGGAGCACTAAAGAAGACAATCAGAAAAAGATGAAGACAAGCCCAAAGACCAGGGATTCCAAAAATCCAGGGGAACAGTAGCAGTAATCTTCGCCGGGGCCCCAGATTCCAGAAGCAAGCACCAAGAAAAGTTAGCTCTACGAACCATCATGGCAGCAGAACCGGCTACTCCCAGATATCTTAATTGGTTACAATATCCAATCCAGTTTTCAAGAGAAGACCAATAGACTAGCGTAGGAAACGCAGGTCATTACCCACTGGTTCTAGATCTAACTATCACCGGTATGACTGTCACAAAGGTACTAATTGATGGAGGAGCCGGACTCAACATCATTTTTTCAGAAACTCTAAGAAAGATGGGATTACAACTCGCCGGGATGATTACACCAATGAGCACACCTTTCTATGGGATAGTACCCGGCAAGGCAGCCATGCCACTTGGACAAATCACTCTACCAGTTACTTTTGGAACTCCCTCAAACTACCGCACAGAGTTCATCAAGTTTGAAGTTGCAGACTTTGAATCATCATACCACGCAATCCTCGGACGTCCAGCACTGGCAAAATTCATGGCAATACCACATTACCCGTACCTATTACTAAAGATGCCAGGGCCTAATGGAGTCCTCTCCCTGCGAAGTGATTTGAAGTGCTTTTTAACTGCGATGTTCAGGCAATTCAAATTGCAGCCAAAGCACAAGCAACCAATGATAGAAAAGAAATAGCTGCTATTGCCACGGAGCTGAGCCCGGAAGAACTAGAGATACCAGCTAAAAAGCCTAGCATCCTAGCACCAACAAAAGAAGCCGACGTCAAGCAAATCGACCTGGGAACCGGTGATCCCGCCAAAATGGCAACCATCAGTGCTTACCTATCAGCAAAATAGGAACTCGCGCTCACCAACTTTCTTCGGGACAACAAAGACATCTTCGCTTGGAAGCCGGCCGACATGCCAGGTGTCCCAAGAGAGTTGGCTGAGCACAGAATTGATATCAATGAAGGCTCCAAACCTGTGAAGCAACGACTACGACGATTCTCACCCGACAAGAAGGCAGCAATTAAAAAAGAAATCACAAAGCTATTGGCAGCAGGGTTCATCAGAGAGATTCTACACCCAGATTGGCTAGCAAACCCAGTTCTAGTACAGAAAAAGAACACGGACGAATGGCGCATGTGTGTCGACTATACAGATCTCAACAAACACTGCTTGAAAGATCCATTTGGGCTACCACGCATTGATCAGATAGTTGATTCAACAGCAGGATCTGTCCTATTATCCTTCCTCGATTGCTATTCAGGATATCACCAAATCACTTTAAAAGAAGAAGACCAGAGCAAGACATCTTTCATCACTCCGTTCGGTGCCTACTGCTACAAGACCATGTTGTTTGGACTCAAGAACGCTGGTGCCACTTACCAAAGAGCTATCCAGACGTGCCTTGGTGAACAGATCGGCGAAAACGTGGAGGCATACGTGGATGACGTAGAAGTGAAAACAAAGAACCCGAACACACTTATTGAAGACTTAAAGCAAACCTTCGAAAACCTAAAAAGGTGGAGGTGGAAATTGAACCCAAACAAGTGTGTATTCGGAGTTCCTTTAGGACAACTACTCGGATTCTTGGTCAGTCATCGTGGAATCGAAGCCAGCACCAAGCAAATTCGAGCCATAACAGAGATGGGACCCCCTCAAAGCGTCAAAGATGTGCAGAAACTAACAGGCTGCATGGCGGCCCTCAATCGTTTCATATCAAGACTCGACGAAAAAGGTTCACCTTTCTTTAAACTACTAAAGAAGACAGACAAGTTCGAGTGGACAGAGGAAGCCAATGAAGCTTTCAAAAGACTTAAAGCATACCTCACATCATTGCCCGTTCTCACGCCACCAAAGAAATACGAAGACATGATGCTATATATTGTGGCTACTTCTACGGTGATTAGCACAGCGATAGTCGTGGAAAAAGAAGAAGAAGGCACGATATATAAGTACAACGCCCGTATACTACATCGAGAGGTTCTCGAATAAAAAATCCGGTACCCGCATGTGTAAAAGCTACTCTACGCTCTCCTGATCACTTCACGAAAGCTACGCCACTATTTTGAAAGCCACAAGATTACCGTGGTGATAGATTTCCCACTCGGAGACATCCTACACAACAGAGACGCAACAGGCCGCATATCTAAGTGGGCAGTTGAACTCGGAGCTCTCAATATCGATTTCACCCCACGGAAGGCAATTAAATCCCAAGCCCTTGCTGATTTTGTGGTCGAGTGGACAGAAATCCAACAACCTATATCAAACACCATCGTTGACCATTGGAAGATGTATTTTGATGGATCGCTCAATCTAGGCGGAGCCGGAGCAGGAGTTCTCTTAATTTCTCCAGACAGAAAACAACTCAAGTATGTCCTTCAAATATTATGGCAAGCTACAAACAATGAAGCAGAGTACGAAGCCCTCATACACGGGCTCTGAGTGGCAATTACCCTCGGAATCAAGCGATTGCTCGTGTACGAACATTCGGCAGTAGTCATCAACCAAGTCAACAAAGATTGGGACTGCACTAAAAAAAAACATGGGCGCCATCACACTTGAAATCGAAAGCTTGAAAAATATTTTCAAGGATTAGAAATTCTACGTCCCCCAGCGATTCTAATATTATGGCAGACGTCCTCGCCAAGCTCGGGTCAGACAGGGCGAAGGTCCTATCCGGTGTATTTATAGAGGAGTTATCAGCTCCCTCTATCAAACAACCCGGTGAGATAACCCCTGAACTCCCAGTAAAAGGCACCCAGATTTTGGTAATCAACACCTCATGGACCCAAGCCTTTTTTGACTATATCAAAGAGAACAAGCTGCCAGCAGATAAAGAGGAGGCTACCAGAGTCGTTCGTAGAAGCAGGAACTACGTCCTAGTAGGGGAAAAGCTGTACAGAAGAGCCGCGTCATCAGGAGTACTCCTAAAATGTGTCTCGTTTGAAGAAGGCAAAGAGATCTTAGACAAAATACACTCAGGTTGCTGCGGAAATCATGCCGCTTCAAGAACACTAGTTGGCAAAGCTTTCCGCACCGGATTCTACTGGCCAACAGCTTTGAAAGACATGGAAGAACTAGTCAGAAAATGCAAAGGCTATCAAATGTTCGCAAGACAAGCTCATGTACCAGCTCACAATCTTATCTGCATCCCACCCACTTGGCCTTTCTCCTGCTGGGGGCTGGATCAAGTAGGACCTCTCAAGAAAGCAAAGGGCGGTTTCGAGTACATCTTCGTAGCAATTGACAAGTTCACCAAGTGGATTGAATACAAACCACTCGTAAAATACAGCGCAGCCAAAGCAGTAGAGTTCATCCAAGACATTATGCACATATTCGGCATGCAGAATTCAAAAGTTGGGCATAGGACTGCGGCTTCAGCATAGATTACACGTCAGTCACACATCTAGAAGCCAACGGACAGGTAGAAAGGGCTAACGGACTCATACTAGCTGGATTAAAGCCAAGACTGTATGAAGAATTGGTAGACTACGGATCCAAATGGATTGAAGAACTACCCAAAGTAGTATGGGGGCTACAAACTCAAATAAGCAGAGCCACCGGTTACTCACCCTTCTTCCTAGTTTATGGGTCAGAAGCCGTACTACCTGCCGACTTGATCTGGACATCACCAAGGATAAAACAGTATGACGAAGGAGAAGCAGAACACACCAGAAGATTAGAACTCGACAGCTCAGAAGAAGTCAGAGTAAACACTACCCTCCAATCAGCCAGATACCTACAAGGTTTAAGATGCCACTACAACAAGAGTACCTAACCTCGATCGCTCCAAATCGGAGATCTAGTACTAAGAAGATGACAAAAAACTAATGGACGCCATAAACTACTCAGTCCATGGAAAGGTCCTTTTATTATCACAACAGTCACCGGACCAGGCACATACAAGTTGACAACCGATAATGGAAAAGAAGTCAGCAACACATGGCATATCAGCCAACTAAGAAGATTCTACGCGTGAAAACAACTCAAGAAAGAATATATATTCAAGCCGCAAGGGATCAACGTCCATGATCAATACAGATAATGTTCATCGATAGCATATGTATTGTTAGGGCTCATGAACGATTCATGATCAATAAAGATGATCTTTCTACACAACATATGTCTTGTTATGACTTTCTCCGAAGTTGTCTTCACTAAGCAAAATAGCTGAAATACGCCTGAGCATCCCGGCCGAGAGCAAAATAGCTGAAAAGATGCTTGAGCCCGCCGATGAGGGTAGCTAACAAGCTAACACCCGAAACAAAAAGCAAAATGGCTGAAAATACGGCTGAGCATCCCGGCCGAGAGCAAAATAGCTGAAAAGATGCTTGAGCCCGCCGATGAGGGTAGCTAACAAGCTAACACCCGAAACAAAAAGCAAAATGGTCAAAATATACTTTTGAGCATCCCGTAGAGAGCAAAATAACTGAAAAGATGCTTGAGCCCGCCGATGAGGGTAGCTAATAAGCTAACACCCGAACCAAAAGCAAAATGGCTGAAAATACGCCTGAGCATCCTGGCCAAGAGCAAAATAGCTGAAAAGATGCTTGAGCCCGCCAATAAGGGTAGCTAATAAGCTAACACCCGAACCAAAAGCAAAATGGCTAAAAATACGCCTGATCATCCCGACCAAGAGCAAAATAGCGGAAAAGATGCTTGAGCCCGCCGATGAGGGTAGCTAACAAGCTAACACCCGAACCAAAAAGCAAAAACGACTAAAACTAAGCCCGAGCATAAATCAGAGCTAATTCAAGACAAGACCCTCCAGCTACTTGTTACAAATAGCAAGAGGCTCGGGGGCTACACTTGGATAGATCCAAGAAGCGCTACACGGTTTCGCATAGGAAAGTACTCGGGCAATGCTTGTTCCTGCTCGGCAAGACCTGAAGGAACAAGAAGAAGTTTCTAGAACTCCACCATGAAGTGCTTGGAGACTTATCAATCTCAAGATCGTTGGTCCTAAGTCTTTTCAGTACTAACAAGAACACGAAGTCTGCCGAAACAACGATCTATACCGAGTTGTTTACAGTCACAAAAAGCCGTAAGCCGGACAAAAAGCGCTCAACAGATCAAGAAAGTCTGTCAAGACAACGACCCACATATACCAAGTTGTTTACAAGACAAGGACATTTAGGCAAAGAAGACGTCAACTAAAAAGGATCTTCATTCAAACTCTATTCAAGAAGAAGTATAAGTATTCTGTTACAAAAGCCGGAGTACAAAGGTCGATTACATTCAAGCGTTGTCATCAGGAGTAGAAATATCGATATTAAGGTTATCAACAATCCTACTGGCTAAGTCTTCGACCTCAGGCTCCGCCCTTTCAATAGCATCAACATATTCTTGACATTCGGCTTCGTCAGCGATCTTGGACAGGGGAAACTCCGGAGAAAGAACCTAGACCTGGGCAAGAACATTCCTGGTACATAAGCGGGCGCACCTCTTCACAAACTCCTAGAAACGAATTGGAACTCGGGGAATGAACTGAGCCCAAGGTTGACCATCGTTTGCTAGAGTCCAGAGAAGGTCGGCTACTGACCGGAAGGATTTCCACAAAGTGTTCCAGTTCTCAGTGGTCGTCGCCAACTTACCATACAAGTCTTGAATAGTCTTTTGAGCCTGCACAAGATCTCTATCAGCTCCACGCCTAATCAGTTTGGCAAGCACGAGTTCTTTTTCAGCGCGAGTAATTACCTCCTCAGCCCTGTTGTGACTATTGCGGGTGGTGGTCTTCATTTCCTCAAGACCCTCAAGAGCTTCTACTTTTCAACTCGGAGAGCTAGACCAGGCAACAAAAACAAGTCAGCGGAAAAGAAAATCAGAATACAAAAGGAAACAAAAAGAACTCGCAATACCTTTACACTCCTTCAGGGACTCCACCGTAGCATCCCTCTGCTTTTCCGCCTCAACAACCCAGGCATGAAGAGCCTTCTCCTCCTTCTGATGTGTCTGGCGCTTGGCCTCCAACTCGGCCAGACAAACATCAAGCTCTGCCTTCAAGGCACTCACCTTGGAGGACAACTTTTTCTCAGTTTTAGACGAGAAAAAGAAGCAGGTATGATCATGAGAAAAAGACTGAGCAAATATATAGAGAGAGAGAAAACCAAGGCGTAAGAACAAGAGAAAGACGAACAACCGAAGAACAAATCTCAGAAAAACTAACCTGGAGCTTTTCCCCAAAAGAAGTCACAGAGGACGCCAAGTTCCCCCAGGCTGCGGTCAGCTCAGACAACTGATGAGTAGCATCAATTTGATGCAACACATCGTCATCCAAGCGCGAAGCACCGGTACCAAGGGGAGCTGAGGGAGAAGTCGGCGCAGGCAAAGAAGGCAAGGCCAGGGCTGTATCCTAGGAAGCCCCGGCCACCTCCTCAGAAGTACCCACCGCCATGACCACAGTCACCTCTAGAGCAACAGGGTCAGCAGCAGCAGGGGGGCCAGCTTCCCTCACAGCCACCTCACCGACTGTACTCTCCGAGTCCTTCGACTCAGTACGTCGAGGCGCACCAGAAGGCTGACTAGAGGGCGGCAGGGAAGTAAGAGAAGGTGAGGGACTGCAAGATGATAGAGAAACTCGTCGATAAGAACACAAGTCAGGAAAAGGAAAGGCAAAAAGCAAAGAAGCACAACAAATAGTCACTTACTCAGCTATCTTCTTCCTCAAAAAATCAAAAGAAGACCTTGCAGGAGGAACTATGACAGCAAAAACATCACCGCCACCCTACGATAGGAGCGGCGCAGCTGGTACTGGAGCCCCAAAAGAACTCGGGGCCAGAGCCCTAGAAGAACTCATACCCGACGACTGCTTACTACAAAAGGATCAAGACCAAAAGTCAAAACAAAAGGAGGGATTCAACAACAGGAAAATGAGAAAATAACTCACCATCTCATGAGAAGGGGTGCATCATCATCCTCTTCTTCCTTAGAATCGACCAAGGCCACCATAGCACTAGCTGAAAAAGGACAAAAGTACTCGGTTAAAGACAAAAACAAGCAACAGAAGGACAGATAGCGTGTTAATGTGCTCACCTAAGAGCATGCTAGCTATAACTTGAGTACCTGGACAAGTACTCGGTTGGTGAGCTTTTTTGGCAACAGGCACACCAGAAGAAGAACCAGCCACTCGCCCCCTCTTGCCGACGCTACGAGCAGCTCGAGAAACTAAACGAGGAACATACTCTACATATACATCAGGGTTTGTGGAAGAAATGCCAGGAAGCATTATGACAGTTTGCGACTTACTGGTTAAAGAAGCCCTAGCAAGACTACCCCCAGCCCCCACAACGGTAGGAAGGGCGTCAAGGGGAATCGGGTCAATGAAGTTACACCCCAATTCCTACGAAAAAATAAGACAACAAGACAAGGAAGATTAAGCGAAAATAGATACAAAAAGTACCTGCACAAAGAGAAAACAACTTACAGCTGGAGGCGGGTTCTTTGCACAGTACTCGGAGACGGTAAGCGGGACAACGCTTGCTCCTTTCAACATCTTCTGAAGACGCTCGAGTACCTCCTCATCGGTCAACTCAAGGGCAGGGACCAAGCGTGAATGATCCTCAGCCCCAGAGTACTCAAAGCCAAAGTTCTCTCGCTCCTTCAGAGGCTGAACACGACGGCGAAGAAAACTCGAGATGATTCCAAAGCTGGTCAAGCCCTGCTGCTTCAGAGTGCTTATCCTCTCAAGAAACGGCTGGATCGCCTGGAGCTCGTCTGGCGTCAGGGAGTTCTTTTCCCACCGGTCATTGACCGAGGGACCAGACCCAGAGTGAACAGCGAGAGAAGGAATCAAATTGGCGGCATAGAACCAGTCAGCGCGCTAATCCCTCACAGAATCAAACAGGTCATAGTCAAAGAATTTGCTTTTGAAACCCTGGCAAAACTAAATCCCACAGCCGCCAAGAACATTGGTGTCTTCGCGGCGGGGTTGAGGCTTAAGACGAAAGAAGTGACGGAAGAGAGAAAGAGAAGGAGGAATTCCAAGGAAAGCTTCACAGAGATGTACAAAAATAGAAAGATGGAGGATGGCATTGGGAGTAAGATGGTTCAAAACAACCCCAAAATAACCGAGAAATTGATGAAGGCGGAAGCAGGAAGGCAAAGTCCAGCACGGATAAAGGAGACGAAAAGAATAATCTCACCGGGACCTGGAGCAGGGACCCGATGCTCGCCTAGAGCTCTCCATTCAGCAATGTCCTTGCTCTGGATCAGACCATCGCTAACAAGCTCGCGAAGCTGGTCTTCAGTCATTGCCGGAGCCGACCAAGCCTTCTATGCAGCCCTCATGGCCACGAACTCCTAGTTCTCGATCTCAGAAAGTGATGACTCCTCGTCCACGAAGGTAGCCTAGGACTTGCTCGCATCTTTCTTCCTACCCATGTATTAGCAGAAGCAAAAAGGCACTAGGGAAAGACAAGGCTAAGACGGCGACGCTCAGATGATGGCGACAATGGCGGAGGTGGATTTCTGAAAACTAGGGTTTCAAGGCAAAAGCGGAGCAGTAAAGAAGAAGAAGATGAAAGGCCTTTAAATAGATTTTACAGCAGTAAAACGTGGCCCACTGGGCCTGTAAAAGCACAATGTGAGAACGCAATGGTCCATTTACTGACACAGCTAAAATAACGGAAGGCACAAATCCACATAACGGTACAGTTCAACGGGCAGATTTCGGACTTATCCATCTAGCAGAATGGTAGAGCTATCATATTGCTACAAAAAGAACTCATCAGCCATGAAGCAACAAAAGGTTACCTCACAAGGAGCATAACAACCCGGTCCTTATAGAAAGAACTCAGGAATCTCAAAAACAACCAGGACATCAGCAGGGTAAAGAGTGACAACTCAGAAGACAAGATTCTTTCCATTACAAATGACTTCAAAAGATACAAGATTACACACCTTACAAGACCCAACGAACTCGGTACTACGACAGGCAAGGTAGCAAAAAGGAACCCGGAGACGACTAGGTTCTAGAATGACTACGTGCTCCAAATTGCTACTCGGTAGAACAAGCCACACTCGGCTACACTGTTTTCTTTAAAGGACGGACGCAGTGCATCCAAGGTGGAAATCAGCAGCACGGCGGGATAACATAGACCAGGGGAAGTTGGCAGGCATCTGTCTACCCAAGTCCAATGTGATACCAGATATGGTGTTGATCTGCACCGGACAGTCTCAAGACAGGCGGCGAAGATCAACCCAGAACTGCTGGATGAAGGAACGCATCCCGCATCACTAGACTTCCTCCAACTACCACCACATAATTCCAAGTACGAAACCACTGCGGGATTAGTCTACCTCTAATCCCTATCACAAGACTTCCTCCAGCTACGACAAGATGCACAAGAACTACAAAATACGCCCGGAGGCTGCTCTACTTCACAAACTATCATATTTATGACTACGGGGATTTCAAACCACACAACAAAGTGCTCGATGAATCAAAGCAGCACACACGGAGGATATTTATAGACCAAAGAAGTGGTGCACATAGACCGGGAGCACCAGTGGAACAAACCTAACAAAGGACACGGTGAAAAGACAGAATTCAATGAAAGAGAACTCAGGCGTGAAGCAACAATACTCAACAACAAGCATATTCGGGAGAATATACCAACACTGTACAACCTATGAACAAAAGGCATTTACACTCAACCACCACCATACAACTACGCCTGACAACAGCAGACTCTACCTCTGAAAGCAGCTGACTCTACATCTGAAAGCAGCTGACTCTACATCTGACAACAGCAGACTACCAGAGGACATGCTAAAATTCTGTATCTGAGTTCTTTTTGAAGAATGCTCGGGGGCTACATCAGGGGAAGTTTTTAGTTCTTTGAACAACTCAGATTCAAGACCCTCCAACTCTTTATTCCAAATAGCAAGAGGCTCGGGGGCTACACTCAGTGAGTGCACTTTTTCTTCAAAAAGCGCACATCACTCAAAAGACTTCTTTAAGACAAGAGTTGCAAAACAACATAAGATCCAAGACCCTCCAACTTTTTGTTTCCAAATAGCAAGAGGCTCGGGGGCTACACTCAGTGAGTGCACTTTTTCTCTAAAAAAGCGCACATCACCAAGAAGACTTCTTCAAGATAGATCACTTCAAGACATCAAGACAAAAAGAACCCGGACCTAGCTATACCCGAGCTCTTTTTTGATAAAGAACCCAGGTATATGCTCAGGAACCCTTTGACGAAGAATCAGAGTGATTTCAAGAGAAGACCCTCCAGCTCCTTGTGCCAAAAAGCAAGAGGCTCGGGGGCTACACCCAAATGGGAATACTTTTTTCTTCAAAAAGGTACACACCAACCAAAGATCTCATAAAGCGCTACATGGTTTCGCTCAAGAAAGCACTCGGATGATGCTTGTTTCTACTTAGCAAGACCTGAAGGAACAAGACGAGGCTTCCAGAACTCAACCATGAAATGCTCGGGGGCTTGTCGATGCGGGACCCATAAGATACCCCGCCAGGAAGGGAGAAGATCTAGTCCAACTAGGATTCTTTCCATGTAATCCTAGTAGTAGTAGTATTCTGTAATCCTACTAGGAACTCTCATTGTAAACCGACTAGGACTCTGATCTCCTGACTATATAAAGGAGGGCGGGGTTCCTAGGAAAGAGAAGAGACAACACAACAGCACACAATCAATACAACGCAAAGGCTAACCCGACTTAACGTTGGGCTATTACTCGACCACGGTCAAAGGCCCGAACCAGGATAAATTGACTGTCTCTTGCATTCACCGTCGAGTTCCGCATACGCTGAAGCCGAAACATACTATCCTAGGTAACCCCATGGCAGGCTATCGGTGGTAAAACATCGACAATGTATGAATCCTTTTATATGTGTAACCAGTGATCCATACAACACATGTCATTCAGTGATTAACATAGATCCAAGTTCATTATAATAGTTCAGGTTCACTACAATAGTTCAGGTTGCACACACACAGACTCATGAAGTAAGGTAGAAGGATAAAATCAAGTTCATTACAATAGTTCATTACAATAGTTCCAGATAGCATAGAAAAGATAGATCCAAGTTCATTACATTAGTTCCAGATAGCATAGATAAGACACAGACACACACATAGGCTCAAGGATTTGGGCCTGTCAGCAGTAAGGTAGAAGGAGTGGCTCCCTTGTGATCAGCTGCACTTGGTCTTCCTTCCTCTAGATAAATCTGCTTGGCTGGTCCTACAGCTGACACAACAACCTTGGAGGTAGAAGCATCTAAAACTTGGAGGCTTGCTTTACTGTGCTTTCCAGACATCCCTGGTATAGTGGCCTCTAGGGTGACCTTAGCCTGAGCCCCTTCCTTCAGCATTGTCTTCACTCTTGCTGATGACTTCATAGCTTTTTGCCCATCCTGCAAGACAAAGGAAGTATATAGCTAAGACAAAGAAAGTATATTACTATTAAGGATTACCACATGGAATAAGCAGTTAAACTTACATTGAGTGTCTTTTGCTACTAGCAGCAGTAGATGAAGGGCATGACTTCCTTTTTAATGAACCTCCTCTACCAGAGTGTGAAGCACCATCACCTCCTCTAACAGACTATGAAGCAGCACCACTTGCTTTACCAGACTGTGAAGCACCACCACTTGCATTACCAGAACCTATCCTCCTGCTACAAGTTGTCCTATTGTGTCCAATCCCTTTACATACTCTACACCTTATAGCTATTCCTTTCTTGGATAGCTTACCCTGAGGTGGCTTCTTCTCCCCATCTTGCCTTTTCCTCTCCTTCTTTGGTCTTCTAGGCATCCTTACATACCTGAGGGGCAATGGCTTTTCTCTATTTGATACTGGCCAGAAGGCCTTGCCTTCCACTGGTTGCAGGCAGTGTGCATATGTCTTGTTGTACTCCTCAACTGAATAACACTTGGCTATGAATTCTTCTAAAGGCCTGGATGCATAGTAGATGCAAGAAATATCATGAGGGTAGGGCAAACCAGACAACTGCCAAAACCTACAAGAGCAAGTTCTCTCATCCAAATTCATAGTGAATCTGTGATCCCAGTAGGTTACTTCATAGCAATTGTTGCCATTGCTGATAGCATGGCAGAACCCACTAGTTGTGACATATGTCATCATCTTCTTGTAGGTGTTTGGACAGATGAGACTTGTCCACCTTTCTGCCTTGTTCCTGTTCTCATGGATTCTTACAATAACTTGGCGCCTTATACCTTCAAGCATACTTATGATTGGAAGGAACCTTGCTTTCAGAATCCAGTGGTTGAAGCACTCACACATGCTATTGTCCACAGAATCATAGAATGACCCAATTTTGAACCATGCTCTACTCCAATGCTTAGGATCAGTTCTCAAAATAGCATCAGCCCCATGTGGTGTCTCTGCCCTTAGCTTGTTCATGTTGTAGTTGAATAGATTCATTGATGAAGACTTTGCATATTTCTAAAAAAGCTTCTGATACTTTTTGTTAGTGAACTTCTTCCTCCAGTTAGCATAGATATGCCTGGCACACATCCTATGCTCCACCTTAGGTGCCCACTTGTTTACAACATTGATGAGCCCCTTCTGTTGGTCAGAAATGAATACCCAATCATCACCATCACCAAACTGCAAGTCAGTGCTCAGCAAAGATAAGAAAAAGTCCTAGGACTCCTTGGTCTCCCTCTCTACAACTGCCCAAGCTATTGGGTACATTTGATTATTGACATCTCTATCTAGTGCACAAAGCAGTTCTCCATTGGTTAATCCCTTAAAAAACAACCTTCCAGTCCAATAACCTTCCTGCAACCAGCAAGGAACCCCTTCTTGCATGCATCAAAGCAGACATAAAACCTCATGAACATAGGTTCAAGTTCTTCAGTGTCAAGCTTTACTACTATTGTACTCCCAGGATTGCTTCTCAGCAGTTCAAGCTGGCAGTCAAACACCAGAGCATACTCCCCCTTGGTTGCATCATGCATCCTTTGCATCATAATTGATTTGGCTCTCTTAATCTTTAAAATACTGACATCTACAAACATTTCCTCCTGAATTGTTTCTCTCATACTCTCAACTGACCACTATGGGTTAGCCAATATCAACTTCTCATATTTATCTGCTATTCTCCTTGATGTCACTAAAGAGTTGTCTCTCCTTGGTGGGCATGTGTGCACATCTTTACATGTGGCTATAAGCCAACTACTTGCCCTTGATGTCTTTGACAGATGCAAAACCCAAGTGCACTTTGGCCATGAACAAACTGCTCTACACTTTGTGCTCTCATTCTTCACAAACTTAATCACCTTCCTTTCTACCAGCCCATACTTGATGACAGCCTCCCTGAATGCTGACTTAACACTAAAAGCCATCCCAACAGTGAATACTGGCACTGGAGCATTGGCATCAAACTTGGGGAATTTCTTCTCCTTCCTAACCAACTCTCCATTAGATGTTTCATCATATGAATCATCCTCTTCATCAGTATCATAGCATGGGAATCATAGCCATCCTCTTCATTAGCACATTCTACATTGACTTCATGCCTTTCCTCATCAACCACCAACATGCCTCTAGCTTTTAATTTCTTCTTTAAATCCTTTAGCTCCGCTTTAATCTGGATTACCTCCTCATCCTCTCCACTGCTCTCATCATCACCAGGCAAGTAATCCTGGTCACTGAAATCATCCATATATGAATTGTGTTCCTTCTATACAGGAGCCTCTTCATGAACAGACACTTCTTGCATAACTAACTTATGTACAGGAGCCTCTTTCTCTCTAACCCAATGCAAATACTTAGTAGCACCTGCTAAGTCCTTCACTTGTTCTGGTGATGACATGTTCATTATAGCCAAATCCTCAACCACCACATTGTCTTCATGAGGTGTTTCCAACCCAGTGCTTTCACTGTCTGCCTTTTCACTCTCCATTTGAGCATCTTCCTCCCAGTCACTACACTGGTCCTCCCCATCCTCTTCCTCCTCAGTCTCCATGCCATCAGCTTCCACTTCAATAAGCTCAACAAATACATCTGCAACCCCTCCATCAGTAACACATTCAGACATGTCCAAACAAGCCTTGTCATCTACCAAAACTCTGAGCCCATTCAGTAAATCCTTGCTAGGGAACAACCAATGGAGAAGAACAGGCTCTAAAGCATTATCTTTAAGATGTCCAATTACTTTAGGCAAAGATATTTTGTCACGCTCGATGAATGACATCTCCTCATTTCCACCTAGATAATGAAGCTTCTTCCCATCATTGAAAAACTCGCCACCAAAGTGAAATCGAACACAAAGAAATTCCAAAGGGTCCATTCCTACAACAGATAGTACAGTCTTAGGACTATGGATCTGAGGTAACTAACCTAAGAGTACTTCCATCCCTACATCTAGAAATGCAGAAGGATTCAATCGTACCTGAGCATGTTCATTTCAATCCTCCAAGCCCATACGACTGTGAAGGCGGCAGCGGAGGACTCCTAGGCGGAGGGGAGACTGCAGACACAGAGGCACCAGAGGAGAGGATGAGGTAGCGGCTACGGCGATGGAGGCGACGGTGGCGTCTAGGGTTTGGGGGAGAGGAACTGAGAGGGAGAGACAGAGCTAAGCGGGCCAGCTCATGTTTTGACCCACGCGGTGATCCTACGTGTCCGTCAACGCTAGCGTGGCCAGTCAAAACCAGGAACACGTCAGCGCAAACCACCTCAATCGTGTCGAGGAGCTTAAACTGAACAGGGTTTGAGAGTTCCGGTGCCCAGACCAGACAGTTTTGTACTTGGGGGTCAAAATTAGACCGACATGAGAGTTGAGGGGCCAAAAGTGGACTTAATCCTTTAATTTATTCGCAACTTGGAAATTCTAGGAGCACGAATTAACCTATACGGAGGCACACACACAACAGCTCATCGTGGTCGTACATGACTCCATGTCTCCTCGGGCGTATTTATTTGCCTGGACAAGGACTAGATGCAGGCCCAGTAGCTGTAGCTCGGCGTGTTTGTTTGTCTGGAGATGATTTAGGCCCGGGCGGCACGCTGCTTAAAGTTGCCCAGAGCTAGGCCCTATGGAAATGCCCACCCCCTCCATTTCTCTAGAGCGCAGCTCGTTTTGGCCATGGTGAGATGTTTTTGGCCGCTTCACGGGCTCGGCCTCTCGTCTCGCATGCGACGTAGACATTTCTCCCCCCTCCCTGCTAGGGTTAACCTCCCTTATAACATGGCCGTTGCTCACTCTCCCTCTCCCTTTCCTCCCCGCTCCTCACTCCCTCCTACTCTCCACTCTCCTCGGTGCGGTTGCCTCATCCTCCCTCGTTCGGCGGTGTGTGGTGGCGGCGGGGTCATAGACGGGCCTCACGTGGCTCGCGTCAGCTGCTCCTCCTCCGTCTCGATGGCACACGGGTGCTGCTGGTCCTCATCGTCTTCTTCTTCCTTGAGATGAGCGGGTGCTGCTGCAGGTTGCTATGTTTGTTTGCCTAGACCTAGGCCTGTGGTGGACGCTGCTTCATCTTCCCCAAGCCATCGCCTACTTCCTCTCCAAATCTGCTTCCTCCTCCCCAAGCCACTAACTTCTTCCTCCTCTCCATCCCCAAAGTAAGATGAAATCTTGAAATGTTGCTTACACTTGGCCCTATTTCAGAGGTCAAAGTGCTCATAGCAATGGGAAGTGCCTAGACGTGACCTGATTTTGGTGGTCTACGTGCTGATAGCGTTGTTTCTATGGGATTTATGGTTGCCTCATGGTAGATTTGTGAGTTATTGGTCCCAATCCATGATGTTTCCATGTTTTAGTTCCACTATGATGATATATATGAGCTAGGGTTTATTGTTTCACATGGTCTAAGATTAGGATCCTGGTGTTGCTAGTTTATTTGGTTGATCTGTGAGTTTTTGGTCCCAATCCATGATATTTCCATATTCTTGTTCCACTGTGATGATACATATGAGCTAGGATTTACTATTTCACATGGTTTGAGATTGGGATCCGCTAGTTTATTTGGTCGATGATGTTGAGGTGGAGCCTCTGAGAGGCTGTGCTATGCACATTGCAGCTGAGGCCATGAAGCCCTTAGGTGTCCACTAGTTTTTTTATGTCCACAATGATGTGCACTTAGAGTCCAGTAAGGCATGCCTTAACCTAAAATCAATCTTTCATTCATGCATGTAGATGGATTTGTAGCAGTAGAGATCTGCCATGGCATTCTAGGCTACTACCATGGTAGTTGTGATGGTTGCCCTTATTTCTTCTAAACTAAAAAGGGCTAAAGAGGAGGATGAGCCCATTTCTTATGGTCCTAGGTTAGAAGCAGATGAGCATAGGGAGAAGAACTTTTCTCTCATTTACAACTCAACTGATGCTGAGTGCATAGCCATGCTTAGGATGAGTAGAGCGCCTTTTTTCTCATTGTGCAACTTGTTTAGGCAAAGGGGTTTAGTTCTGGACTCAATTAATTTCTCAGTTGAGGAATAGGTAGCCATGTTTCTCCATGTGGTTGGGCACAATCAGAGGTTTAGAGTTGTCCATCAGAGCTTTAGGATATCCATAGAGACAGTTAGCAGACACTTTCACCAGATTTTATATGCTATTGGGGAACTGAGGGATTAGCTGATCAAACCACCAACTAGTTTGACACGTCCCAAAATCTTGGGTAGTCATGGATGGAACCCTTTTTTAAGGTAACTGTTGGATACTTTGGTTCCATTATTTTGGGTTTAGGTTCTTATTTTGATACTTATGTTTGATCCTTACTCATAGGACTGTATAGGTTCCATTGATGGAACCCATGTGTTGGCAAGGATGCTCAGGCACATGCAGGGGCGCTTCAGGGGTAGGAAACAAAGCTGTACACAAAATGTGATGGTAGCTGTTGATTTTGATCTCAAGTTCACATATGTTCTGGCTAGGTGGGAGGGTTTTGCTTATGATGCATTGGTTCTAGCTGATGCCATAGAGAGATGGGGGTCTGAGTGTTCCTAAAGGTAACATCATTACCCATAGCCAAATTGTTCTTAAACCTTTATGTTCTATCTTGTAAGCCAATCCACCACTGTCTTGTAGGGAAATTCTATCTAGTCGATGCTGGTTATGCTTGCAGACCAGGGTTCTTGCCTCCTTACAGGGGTGCTAGGTATCACCTGTCTGAATATTGTCCTAGGCATAACCCTACTAATGCCAAAGAGCTATACAACCTAAGACACAGCTCCCTTAGAGTGACCATTGAAAGGGCCTTTGGTGCTTTGAAAGAACCGCTTTAGAATCATAGATAACAAACCATTTCATAAGTACAAGATATAAGTCAAGCTTGTTCAGGCCTACTGCATCTTACATGATTGGATCCTAGGATTTAGGATTGATCTAGTGGTCCCAACTGAAGTAGAGTGGATTGCAATCCCTGCTTCTTCCTCTTCTGGTCCACTGTCAATGCTCTGTAGTCATAAGAGGTGCCTACCATGGCATCAATTAGGGATGGGATCTCTGATGCCATGTGGGAATCTAGGGGTGCTTATAGGACTTAGCTGTGCATTTCATGTTTCATTGTTGGACATCTGTAATAAATTAAGGCTGCCTTGTATGGAACTATTGCTGCATTGTTAGACATGTGTAATATTTTATTTATGGACACCAGCTGAGAACTTCTAATCTGTGCTTTATCATGTTGTAATGTCACTGAAATTGTGTAAACTGTCCTTTAATTAGTACTACTAAACTACTTTGCCATGGTTATTTACTAAAATGTTGGAATAGCTAGTCTTTTGCCTTGTGTCAGTAAATTGTGTTCCATCTGCTGCATAGCGAGCTGTCCAGGCAACCAAACACCATCCCAACTTGACAGTTGGGAGGTGGTTGGGAACACTGACAGCAGGACCAGGCAAACAAACACAATCCCGCATGGACCTGGCCTAGATGGGAATAATGACCAAACAAGGTGTTGTTGCACCTGTTGAGCCTGGCCTTACCCAGCCTGGCTGGGCCGGTCCATGCAGGCTGGCGATGTCCAGGCAAACGAACATGCCCTCCATGTCTCACCATGAGCAATGGCGCTATCGGTGCCCTCCTAATCGATATGTATGAGCATGAACAAGGTTACAAGGGAATCATGGATTCATGGGTGAGATCACGAGAGGCCAAATGCCTTAGGCTTTAGTGCTTCACCTGCGCACTTACGTCTAGGAAATCCTAGCTCGATCCGCTATATATATTTGGGGACAAAAATGATTAGAAACCATCGATCGAAACATGTCTAAATTGTTTTGTTTCATTTTTTAAGAAACAAAATAAAAAATAATCACTACTACATAAAAGATTTCGCAAGAAACTGTCCAATCATTAACAGAGGTGGAAATAAATTTTACATATCTTCTAAAATACCAGAGTATTTTCGGAGGCAGCCAAAACTTGCTAGTCTCGAAAGTTCAATTTATAGAGCAGGCCCCTTAGGAGGTCCGCCTCCAAAAATGAGAAGGATTTTCAAAGCGGACCTCTTATTAAGAGGCCTGTCTCCAAAAAACATGCCTAGCCTAGCCTAGCCAATAATAGTTCCCTGGTATATGTACACGCCTTAAGGTTTCCTTTATCCGTTATTTCTCTCTCAGAAAAACCCAGCCACACTTCTCCATTCTCCCTCGCACTTCTCCAGCGGCTGCGATGCACGAAAGATGTTCTCCCTATCCAACAACTATGTTGGCAGGGATGAAGCTATTAATGCCAGCTATAGGTCAAGCAGCATGCAGAAGGCTAATGACAAAGGCAATCAATATCCCGCTTCGTTGAAGACGAAGGACCGCAAGTGCAAGGGAGACCTCATCGGCACGACAGACAAGAGTAGCAACAAGCAGAAGCAGAATCCCAACAAGTTCCTCAAGATGATCAATGATCCCTGTCGAAACCATGGATACACAGTGACACATCTCGCTAAAGATTGCACATCCATGAAAAAGTTATTCACAGGGGAGTTCAATGACGAGAATGTAAAGAAGGGCAAGAAGAAGGATACACTCGTAGATGATGAAGGCAACAATGACCGCAAAAAATACCCGGAGGTCCATGACATGATGCTCAACTTCATCGGCCCGAAAGCTTACGGGAACAAGAGGATGCTAAAGCTCATAGTGCGTGAAATCAACATCATGGCGGCGCTTGTCCTCATCTACCTCAAATGGTCTAAAAGGGTGATCACCTTCGACAAGAACAATCACCCTAGCCATGTCCTAGAGCCTGGGCACTTCCCCCTCTAGTGGTCAAACCACTAGTGGCAGACATTCGGATGACTAGACTCCTCGTGGATGGAGGTAGTAGGATCAACATACTCCACAAGGATGCCTTCGACAAGCTCAAGATCAGGGAATTAGAGCTTTGACCCTCTGACGCACCGTTCCATGGAGTCATCCTAGGCATGCAAGTGATGTCGCTCAGGAGCACCACCCTCAAGGTCATATTCGATGGTGACCGCAACTTCAGGACTAAGAGGCTCTCCTTTGAAGTGGTAAGCTTCAGTGACCCCTACAACTCCATCGTCGGTAGGCCATGCTACACCAAGTTCTTGGTTGTCCCAAACTACGTACGCCTACTTCAAGCTTAATATGCTGAGCCCTGTGGCTCATCATAGTGTCTAGAAGCTTCAAGAGCTCATACAAGTGTGACTAGGAGTGCACCGAGGATGTGGACCAGGTCATCACTAAAGAGGGGGTAGAACGCTAGTGGGAGCACCAGAAGAAACTACTTGCCCAGGAGAACACCAGTGCTCTATACAGACATTCGCCCCATGGAGCGACACCAAGTAGATACCTCTTGAAGAGACCCTTACCACAAAGACCACCATCGTTGGCACTATGCTGCCCCCCGCATAGGAAAGCGTGTTCATCATATGCATCCTCATCAATAGAGGTGACAGTCTGTAGTATTGTCTAATCTATCATCTGAACAGGGGAGCAAAGTCCCTAAGGTCACCTTGATGGCCTAGTCTATGGGTATCTTTTAGTGTGGTGGAACTCTATGCCAAACGCCTTTGTGGTCACCTCTATGGTCAACTCATTAAGGACAAAGTCAATAGTTTCAACACATGTCATTATATAACAAGTAGTCAAAGGGCTCAATCGGGAGGCATACAAGTCACCGCTAGGGAAGCAAGGATCGACAACATCGTAGAGTGTTGAACCGGAGAAAAGGGACCAAAGAGCTTAGTCACATCAAGAACAAAAGAATGCTCTACACGTGGTTGACCATACTCCAAATGGTTGGATATATGTGCTAGCCACAACTTGATAGTACGTAGAAGCCTCCAACATGAGGGGGCGCATCACTTCCTCCAAATTAACTTTGATCAAGTGTTTGAAGCATGATCTCAAAGACTCCACCAGAGACATAAGAAGGGATTGGAGGTTTAAAGGCGTCAAAGCAATAGAGGCACAACAACAACTGCATGCAAACATGATTGGCGTCCTTAACATGTGAACCAATAGGTCGTGAGACTGGCGACAAGTTGTGATGTCCTTGCCATTGTGATTTCCTTGCGTCGAAGACACAGTTGTAATGTCTGCTGGCAACAAAACACCATGCCCTCCTCAAGGAGACATGGCCAAAACTTCTGCCCAACTCCGACCATGCTTAGAATGGTGAGGTTGAACAGTAGGAGAGCATAAACTCGAAGTAGCAGAGGGAGACCAGAAGCAACATTGCCGCTCCCTATGCCTAGGACGACGACAATGAGTGCAACAAAAGTACTTCCAATAGGAGCTAACTTGATGGTCATGGCCAAGACAATGACAGCATCTGCCTTTGAGTCACGTTTTGAAGGCAAGGCTCTGCTGCACCAGTGTCTTTGACGGTGACACTGAATGGAGAATGCACACCTTTCGGCCTCCGTTCAGGCTGTAAGGAAAATGGACCCTAGGCCCATTTACTTTGGATTTTGGTGTTTGATGACCAACACAACCAAATTGGACTAATGAATTTGCAAGTAATTGTTTTGTAGTTCAATAGGGTGCAAGATGTGACTTGGACGAAGGCGACGTGATGATCCGATGATCAACACCATAAGCAAGACCTAAGAAGCACAAGAGAAGGCCCAAGATATCAAGCAAAGTCCAAGCATGAAGATAGGAACCAAGCCGGACGTAAGATCATGAAGAAACGAGTTCACAGAGGTGATCGGACGCTGGTAACACAGTAACCGAATGCTCCGATCAAGAGGCTCGGCAGTAGTAGCGACCGGATGCTGAATGGCAAATCGACCGGACATAGGACAACAACGTTCGATCGAGTACAGAAAGGTTCCAGAGCGGCAAAATTGCGACTGGACGCGTCCGGTGGCATGTGATCGGATGCTGGTAGCGTCCGATCAGTTGATCGCGGCTCCAACGGTCGGGACAACCGGACGCGTCCGGTCAGGACATGTTCAGCGTCCGGTCAGTAGCAGAAAAGCGGGATTTCGTCCCCAACCGCTACTTTCTCAGTGGGGCTTATAAATACAACCCCCAACCGAGCAAATGAGAAGTGTGGAGCTAAGGAAACATATCTAGGGTGTTGATACACCATTTTAGTGATCTCCACTTGCATAGTGCTTAGTGATTCATTAGGTGATTAGCGTAGGTACTTTGCGAAGTGCTTAGGTTGATTAGACCACCGCTTATGCGCTTGCTCTAGGTTTAGGCCTAGTGTTTAGTGAGGTTTGCAGACCTCTTACCACTCGGTGCTTGCGCGCACCATTGTTGTACATCGGAGGGGCTTGTAGTCTTGCAAGATCACACCAACCGCGTTTGTGCTGTGGCCGCCACCGTGTACCGGAGGGAACAAAGCCCGCGGCGTTTCGGACGGAAGCTTGATAGTGAAGACGGCGGGGAGCATCCGGGAGAGGCTTGCCAGAAGGCACGTCGGAGACCCACTTACATGTGGGGAAGGCCCGAGGCTATCCATGGAGTTACCCGATCGGGAGCTTGGCCCTTGCGAGGGATTCCTTGCGAGGGGCTCTAACGAGGACTAGGGGGAAGCTTGCACGCTTCTCAATACCTTGGTAAAAATATCGGAGTCATCAACAGGAGTTTGCATATCTCTATCTTACTCTTTAACTTCTGCATTTACATGGGTTATATTACTCCTTTTGCGGTAGAGAGCAATACACTAGCAAAACCATAGTTGCATATTTAGATAGTTTATCTTTTGCATATGTTTTACTAGGGTTAGAAAAAGAGGCCATAGTTTAAGAAGTAGATTTTTAAGTTGTCTAATTCACCCCACCCCTCTTAGGCGTCACGGTCACCTACATGTGGTATCAGAGCCGGTTGGCTCAATTTAGACCTTTGGCTTAACAGCCGTTGAGCCGACGCTATTTAGAATGGTTGGGATGGATACCTCTAGGCCTCCGCACTTTGACGGCACTAACTTCCCCTATTATAAAGCTAGAATGGCTTGCCACCTTGAGGCGGTTGATATAGGTGTTTGGAGAGTCACTCGTGATGGGATGAAACCCATTAAGAATCCTGATAAACCCACAAAGAGTGAAGAAAAGGAAATGCATTTCAATGCTAGAGCTAAGAATTAATTGTTTGAATCATTTAGCATGGATGTGTTTAACCAAGTGTTCACTTTAAATACGGCATATGAAATTTGGTTAAAACTTCAAGAGCTCCATGACGGCACATCTAATGTCCGTGAGCAAAAACATTGTCTAGCTAAGCAAAATTATGATTCCTTTATAATGAATAATGATAAGCTTGTTCGTGATATGTATTCTCGTTTGAATCTAATTATCAATGAGCTCCATTCAATAGGATTAATAAAGCTAGATGATGCGGACATTGTGAGGAAGATCATCTCCGTACTACCACAAAAGAAATATGCAAGCATCATCACCATCCTTCACAACATGGAGGACTTGAGCACCATGACCCCGGGCATAGTCATTGGCAAGATAGTGGCATTTGAAATGTCACGTAAGATGGGTCAAGAAGAAGCCTCTTCATCAAGCAAAGGCAAAGCTCTCACATGTAGCGAGAAAAAGAAGATGAAGGGCAAGCAAGTTGAGACAAGCTCAAGCTCCTCAAGTGAAGATGAAGAAGAAGATGAGGATGATCATGATGATGATGATGATGATGATGATGATGATGAAGATTCAAGTGATGATGATCAATCTTCCTCCTCCACCTCCGACCTTAATGAAGAATCAATCAAACTTATCAACAAGGTGGAGAAGATGATCCAAAGGCTCAATGTCAAGGGTGTGCCCATCCAAATTCAAGATATCATCTTCACCAATCAAAGAAATGAGCAAAGAAAGAGAGGATGCTATGGATGCGGCGAGTTGGGGCACTTTATGAAAGTTTGTCCAAATAAGCCCACACCCAAGACAAAGAAGAAGGCATGCAAGAATCAAGCCCTCACATAAATAAGGTCATGGGATGATTCTTCAAGTGAAGAAGAACACCATCACAAGAGGCGAGGGAGCAAGCACTCATCATCAAGCTCTTCTCGTATGTGCCTTATGGCACGAGGTAACGAAAGCTCATCCTCTAGTGAGAGTGATAGTGATGATGAAATGCCTTCTTATGATGAAATTGTGCAACAAAATCTTAATTATGCTAAAGTTTGCACTAGTCAACAAAAGAAGCTCAAAAAATTAAAAGAAAAGCTAGATAGTTCACAAGAAGCATACAAAACTTTGCTTGAATAATATGAGAACTTTGCTAATCTCAATGTTGAACTATCTACTAAAATTGAGCAACTTGAGGCTAGTGCAACAACAAATGCATGCACAATTAATGATGAGCAACTTGTAAAGAAAAATGAAAAATTAAAAGAAAAATTAGTTAGATCACAAGATGCTTATAAAAGTTTGCTTGCTAAAATGGAAACCATGTGCAAACATTGTGATGATCTAACTATTAAAGTTGCTAATCTTGAAGCCGTCGGTACAACCCCCACCAAGGCATCTAAAAAGAAAAGTTCTTATAATGATTTATGTTTAGACTCATCTTTATGCAACCAAGTTTCTGTTGAGAAAGTTGTTGTAGATACATGCACACAAGAGGTTGCAAAGGAGAATGAGCAACTCAAGCAAGAAGTAGCTCACCTCACCAAGGACTTGACTCAAGTGAAAGGCAAGGCGAAGCAAGCCCAACTTCATCAAGATAACACCGTCAAGGGAGTGAAGAAGCTTGATGAAGAACAAACCGTGGTTTGCTACGTATGCCACAAGAAAGGTCACAAGTCCTATAAGTGTAAGGTGAAGAATGGGGAAGGAGCAAAGAAGAAAGAGAAAAAGTAAACATGCAAACTCTCCAACACCTACACCAACAAGGTGGACAAGAAGGCCTCCACACCATACTTGTTAAAGAAGAAGAAAAATGACAAGGTGGTGGCCATCAAGGTGAACAAGCAAGCCATCAATGGGGTCAAACGGTTTTGGGTGCCAAAGGAAATCATTTCCAACATGAAGAGCACCAAGAAGGTTTGGATCCCGAAAGGGAAGTGAGAAGTCCGATGGACTTTGGGGAATTTGGAGACTTGTCAAAGTATGGGTACATTTCATGGGATGCATCATAATGGACAAAGTTATTGTCAAGTGGGTTAGTGAATACTATGGACCCAAATCCCCCTTCCCATGATAGGTAACTAGATTCAATTTCCTTCAAGTAGTATCAATTTGCATTTTCTACAAGTGTTATTTCTTACAAATTGGTATCTTTAAGCATCTAATTACTTTTCATGCCTAGGTTTGCATTTGCATGCTTATATTTTTTTCATGCAGACACTAGGTATATCTTATGATAGGCTTGCTCGGTTTCATTTTTAACCCTTGGAGCAAACCTACATGGTTTAAAAAGTATTTAGGAGCACGACACATAACTTGTCTTACAATTGTTCATCTAATATGTGCCAAAGTCTAAATTATAGATAATTTCTCCCGAATATCGCCTTCGAAAATGACTCTCACATTCATGTGATGTCATCTTTCAAGTGATATTTTTAATTCTAAAATCAATGTGCAAGTTTCCTACAAGTATTTCATACTTGTGTGCACAAAATTAAGGAAAGGTTACTCTACAAGTTGGATACTTTGACACTAACACCTTTTTAAGCTTATCATGTGTGTAGTAGTCTCATTGCAAGAAAAATAGAGTCCCCAGAGTTAAGCATCATACTTCAAATATCCACTACCTATTACAAGTGGTAGAAATCAAATTGATTTCCACATGTGGTATTTCTAAACCAATATCTTCATGTTGATTTTATTTTAATATTTATATGCTTTCTATATAGATTATATTCCCTTGAGCAATAATTTGCCAATTATGCATATGCTTTGCCTTCTACCACATGTATGCAAATATTTAGGGGTGCTTAGTCTATATAATGTGAGTCAAATTTTATGACCTATTCCACTCTATATACAAAGGATCACAAAGTTTGACCCTCCATTGTGCTATTAATGTCTTCCTTTTCGGTGTTTGATTCCAAATGGAGGAGAATTTAGAGGACCAAAAGCAAGCATAAATTTGTAGGATCAAAAGCTAGATCATAATAATTTACAAGTGGTGTCTACAAGTGGTAATGGTCCGACAAAGTGAGGATAGTGGATTATGGATTAGCCTATGCAATGGGGAGAATTTGTAGGAAGCAAGGCTTAAATCCATAATGCCACATGGGAAAATTTGCAAGGGCAAGATAAGTTTTTATGTGGTATTCTTTAGTTTTATAAGTAGTATCTTTTAGCATCATATAACCTTGCCTCTTGCATTGCATCCTAGCAAGTAGGTAGTTTTCAAATTTTAAAATTCTATTATTTGCTTGCTTTGGTCGTGTTGTTGTCAATCATCAAAAAGGAGAGATTATAAGGAAAATTGACCCTAGACCCATTTACTTTGGATTTTGGTGTTTGATGACCAACACAACCAAATTAGACTAATGAATTTACAAGTAATTGTTTTGTAGTTCAATAGGGTACAAGATGTGACTTGGACGAAGGCGACGTGATGATCCGATGATCAACACCATAAGCAAGACCTTAGAAGCACAAGAGAAGACCCAAGATATCAAGAAAAGTCCAAGCACGAAGATAGTAACCAAGTCGGACGCAAGATCATGAAGAAACGAGCTCACAGAGGTGACCGAGACGCTGGACCGGACGCTGGTAACACAGTGATCGGACACTCCGATCAAGAGGCTCGGCAGCAGCAGCGACCGGATGTTGAACGGCACATCGACCGAACGCAAGACAACAACGTCCGATCGAGTATAGAACAATTCTAGAGCGGCGAAATTGCGACCGGACGTGTCCGGTGGCATGTGACCGGACGCTGGCAGCGTCCGATCAGTTGATCGCGGCTCCAACGGTTGGGATGACCGGACGCGTCCGGTCAGGACGTGTTCAGCGTCCGATCAGTAGCAGAAAAGCGGGATTTTGTCCTCAACCGCTACTTTCTCAGTGGGGCTTATAAATACAACCCCCAACCGGGGCAAATGAGAAGTGTGGAGCTAAGGAAATATATCTAGGGTGTTGATACACCATTTTAGTGATCTCCACTTGCATAGTGCTTAGTGATTCATTAGGTGATTAGCGTAGGTACTTTGCGAAGTGTTTAGGTTGATTAGACCACCGCTTATGCGCTTGCTCTAGGTTTAGGCCTAGTGTTTAGTGAGGTTTGCAGACCTCTTACCACTCGGTGCTTACGCGCACCATTGTTGTACATCGGAGGGGCTTGTAGTATTGCGAGATCACACCAACCGTGTTTATGGTGTGGCCGCCACCGTGTACCGGAGAGAACAAGGCCCGTGACGTTTCGGCCGGAAGTTTGATAGTGAAGACGGCGGGGAGCATCCGGGAGAGGCTTGCCGGAAGGCACGTCGGAGACCCACTTGCGCGTGGGGAAGGCCCGAGGCTATTCACGGAGTTATCCGACCGGCAGCTTGGCCCTTGCGAGGGATTCCTTGCGAGGGGCTCTAACGAGGACTAGGGGAAGCTTGCTCGCTTCTCGATACCTCGATAAAAATACCGGAGTCGTCAACGGGAGTTTGCATATCTCTACCTTACTCTTTAGCTTCCGCATTTATATTGGTTATATTACTCCTTTTGTGGTAGAGATAGCAATACACTAGTAAAACCATAGTTGCACATTTAGATAGTTTATCTTTTGTATAGGTTTTGCTAGGGTTAGAAAAAGAGACCATAGTTTAAGAAGTAGATTTTTAAGTTGCCTAATTCAAACCTCCCTCTTAAGCGTCACGGTCACCTACACAGCCCCCCTCATGGGGTGAACACTTGGATTAACTTCACCTTTTTCTTTGTTTTCCTATAAAATATGTATCTCGTCTCATGCCTCTGGATGATTGTATGATACTAGTAGTATGGTCAATTTTGCTAAGAGTAATTCCTCTCCCCCCAACAGTACTCGATTCCTCTTCCTCTTATTCTTCTTCATCTTCAGTCTCTCCCCCTCTTCTCCTCCAACTCCGACGAGTTTAGAAGGGGCTCGGGGGTGAGCTGCGGTAGGGCGTCGCGAGGAAGAAGATAGGAAGAAAAAATCGGGTGTTGGGAGAGCCCAAAACAACCGAGTGTTGTATAGACAGACTCTTTTGCTAAAAATGTTGTATCACGTCTTGATGAAGTCGCCATGCATGTGCTAGCTAGGTACTACCTCCATCTGAAAAAAATATAATTCTTGATGCATTTAGATAAAAATATTAATGTTTGACACATCAAATATATACATTATATAAAAGTATGTTTCATGACCAATCTAATGGGGCCTATTTTAGAATTGATTTTTGTTGTTGTTCGGAGTGAGTACAAGCTGCATTGAACCGGGGCCGTTGAGCTGAGCGGCCGCTCGGGCTGGAGAGACAAGGCAGGGGCGTTGATTGGGGGCGGGCATACGGCAGGAGGCAGGGGTGGCAGGAGGGCCGGGCGGCCGGCCGGCGCGGCGCCCGCCGGCGTGGCTCCACTGCAGGCAGCCCGTGCGCTCGGCCTCTGCGGGCTGCGGCGCAGGCCGGCCGGGTAGTTCAATGTGAGGGAATCTCCTCCTGCCACACTCACCCAACTCACTGCGCGCGACCCCCATTCCGTCCAGAGAGCTGAGAGCGGCTTAATAAATGCCTGCGTCGTGGCGTCCCTATCGGTGGTTCCTCGCATTGATGCCAATGAGATTCTGCTTCAGTTTTGGCCTCATCATCAGTTATTACATGGACTAACGTACGCCAGGCCTAGCTAGCTAATCCCGTCACGAAGACGACAAATGATCTCCAAGCCAAGGCCATGTTTAGATTCCACCCAAAATTCAAAAATTTCAAGATTTTCGTCACATCGAATCTTGCGACATATACATAAAGCATTAAATATAAGTAAAAAGAATAATTAATTACACAGTTTATCCGTAATTGGCGAGACGAATCTTTTAAGCCTAAATAATCCATAATTAGATAATTTTTACCAAATACAAACGAAAGTAATACATTGTCTATTTTTCAAACTAGAAGAGATCTAAACAGGCCCTAAGCTAAGCTAGCTTCATTTCTGCACCGGAAAGAAATCTAAACAGGACCTAGCTTCATTTCTGCACCTGTCCGGTGTCGTGCAACTGACAAGGGCAAGCAAGCAAGCAGCTTTCCTGCTTTCCTGCATACGAGTATATGCGCATATTGATCGAGCTTTACATCAATCCTCCTGGTCGGCCGGATCGGAGCTGTCACGTAAAAACAATGCAGGCTTGGATCGTCACGACGAGATCGAAGAGTGGCGCCCAGCTGCTTTAATCCCCATGTGGATCAAAGAGTGATGCTCAAGGAACACTTTGATATATATTCCTTGCTTGGCGCGAACTCAATAGGATCTGGACATGGCGACAATGATACTGTTTCTTTTATATATATATATATATATATATATATATATATATATATATATATATATATGTATATGGTAAGGCTATTCTATAGCTAGCTATACAATAACTTATTCTATAGCCACTTTAATTTACGATAATGTTTGTACCAATTTACGATAACATGAATATGTATTTACGATACTCGTGTTACTACAACCCACAGTGATATTTATCATAATATTATAAGAAATCACTTAGTATATATATATATATATTAGCATATAACTATATATATATATATATATATATATGGCCATATAGATATATATATATATATATATCAAAGTGTTCCCAACTAGGGGTGTTTGGTTTCCCCTCCTAATTTTTAGTCCCTGTCACATTGGATGTTTCGACACTAATTTGAAGTATTAAATATAGATTAATTACAAAACTAAATGCATAGATTGAGACTAATTTGTGAGATGAATCTATTAAGTCTAATTAGTTTATGATTTGATAATGTGGTGCTACAGTAAATATTTGCTAATGACGGAATTAATTAGGCTTAATAAATTCGTCTCGTGGATTACTGACGACTTCTGTAATTTATTTTATTATTACTATCCAAACACTCAATGTGACACCTCATGTGACGCCTCTTAAAGTTCCTGATCAAACACCGACAATAACTAGGCGTCTAGCTAGCTCCTGTATAGCCCAGTGGCGTGGACACTTTCACTTGCACTTTCTTTCGTCCAATCGTCTTGTACATGTCATTAGGTTGCAATGCATCGACGACATGCCTGAGCGAGCAGCTACTCTATAAATACCGTGAAATCAACAACGCCAAGCCATCATCATGCAGGCTAGGCTACACATCGTTTATTTTTTATCAATCAAGGTCTCGATCGATGGCTTCACCGATCGGCCAGCCGGCGTCGACGGACGTGGCGAGAGTCATGGCTGTTAAATAGATCAGCCTTTAACTGTTCTATTCGGTATAATAAGTAAAACGGTAGATCCTAATACATCTAGAACAGTCTAGAGAGAGACAGAGAGAGAAGGGGAAAAGGTACCGAACCTGAGACCGCAGGGGTGGAAGATCCAGTGGCCTCCATCGGGTTCGCTGGTGTAGGCTGCACACGGGCAGCGACGGTCGGGGAAGAGTCGGTGAAGTCCGGCGACGCGGTGAGGTGCAGTGAAGCCGACGGTGATGACGGTGGCATCTTCCTGTCGCTGGCTGCGCACCGTTGCTAGATCGGACTTAGGGTTTGTTGGTTGGACGGATTGGCTCACGGTGAACCTCGTACCTTGAGCCGCCAGCCCCCACCACTTTATATAGCGCAGTGCGACGGGGGTCCACCAACCATGTAGGGTTGGGCGCTCCCGATCAGGGCGCATGACCAAGGCCCAATAGGCCGTTGGGCTTATTGGCTGGGAGATCAATCTAACATTCTCCCCCTTGATCTCATACTATTACTTTTATCTTTAAACTTTAAACTTCAATCCTTTTATCCTTACTCATTTCTTCACAGATGATGCATAGAGCATGTTTCATCGTCACGGTCAATCGCCGATAGATTTAACAGCTACAATGCACGTCTCTGATCTGAAATAGTTACTTTAACTTTTGGGCCCTTTATAGTCCAGGAATCATAGGCTTTCCCTTAAACCCATGCCGGCTACATGTTCTCTGAACACGTTGGGTGGTAAGCCTTTTATAAGTGGATCCACGAGCATCTTTTCGGTGCTTATATGCTCAAGACTTATCATTTGATCCCGGACTTTATCCTTCACAACATAATACTTTATGTCAATGTGTTTGGCAGCACCACTTAACCTATTTTTGTGAGCATATTGTACTGCTGGATTATTATCGCAGTATAACTTCAGTGGTCTATTGATGTCGTCAACCACCTTCAAACCGGGTATGAACTTCTTTAGCCAGTTCATCTGCCCCGTTGCCTCATAACACGCTACAAACTCGGCATACATTGTGGACGATGTAGTGATGGTTTGCTTTGAGCTTTTTCATGAAATAGCTCCCCTTGCGAGAGTGAATACATATCCAGACGTGAATTTTTTATTACCTCCCGCATAATCAGAATATGAATATCCCCACTATATGGAGTGAATCAGTTCTTTTATACGTCATCATGAGGCCTTTCGTTCCTTGCAAATAATGCAAGACTTTTTTTTACCAATTTTTAGTATTCTATTTCAGGATTGCTCTGGAATCTGCCAAGTAACCCGGTAACAAATGCCAAGTCAGGGCGCGTGCATACTTGAGCATATTACAAGCTTCCGACAACTGAAACATATGGAACCACCCTTTCATTTGATCAATCTCATATTGGTTTCTGGGGCATTGAAAATCCCCATATCTGTCGCCCTTGACTATAGGAGCAGGTGAGGGACTACATTTGTGTATACTGAATTTCTTTAAGACTTTTTCTATGTATGCTTTTTGTGACAGTCCTAATACCCCTTTTCTTCTATCTCGGTGAATCTCGATCCCTAGAACGAACGAAGCTTCACCAAGATCTTTCATATCAAATTTTGAGGACAAAAACTTCTTTGTCTCCAGTAGTAGACTGACATCACTACTAGCAAGTAAGATATTATCTACATACAGGACAAGGAAGATAAACTTCCCATTCTTAAACTTTGCGTAGACACAATTGTCCTCAACATTATCTTTAAACCCAAAATTCTTTATTGTCTAATCAAACTTCAAGTACCACTGTCTTGAAGCTTGTTTTAATCCATAAATGGATTTTTTAGACGACATCCCAAACGTTATTTTCCTTCCATGATAAAACCTTTTGGTTGTGCCATGTAAACATTTTCCTCTAAGTCTCCGTTGAGAAATGCCGTCTTTACATCCATCTGATGTAATTCTAAATGGTAATGTGCCACTAATGCCATTATGATTCTGAAGGAATCCTTATATGAGACTGGAGAAAAGGTCTCATTGTAATCAATCCCTTCTTTTGTGTAAAGCCTTTTGCCACAAGTCGGGCTTTATATCTCTTTATATTCCCTTGAGAGTCAAGTTTTATTTTGTAAACCCATTTACAGCCTGCTGTTTTGGCTCCTTTAGGAATTACCTCCAAATCCCAAACTTTATTTGCATTCATTGATTTCATTTCATCTTCCATGGCCTCAAGCCACTTTGATGAATGATCACTTTTTATGGCTTCTTCAAATGAGGTGGGATCATCCTCCATTTGAAATTCTTCAGTGTTGTACACTTCATAATCAGCAGGAATAGCTAATTTTCTAACTCTTTGAGACCTTCTAGGGGCCTCCTCATTTGGCATATTTTCTGTTTGAGGCTGTTGTTGCTCCCTCTCATGTGTGGCAATAGGTTCTATAGGATCCTGAGGGACAGGTTCCTCATCATCATTCATTGTTGCCACAGGCGGGATAACAACAAGTGCTGGCACCACAGTGTCTTGTACTATCGGTGCAGTAACAGCAGGTAGTGAGAAAAATGGCTCATGAATGATCGGAGTGGGTGCATACACCCGCTTCTCTTTAAGGTCAATTTCTCGAGCTACCATGCTCCCCCTCATTATTTCATCATCTAGGAAGACAGCGTGTCTCGTTTCTATAAACTTTGTATGTCTATCTGGACAGTAGAAACGAAAACCTTTTAACTTTTCTGGGTAGCCAATGAAATGGCAACTCACTGTTTTGGGATCTAGCTTCCCAATATTTGGGTTAAAAACTTTAGCCTCAGCAGGGCTCCCCCACACACACAAGTGGTTAAGTGAGGGTACTCTTCCTGTCCACAACTTATATGGTGTTTTGGGCACCGATTTACTTGGTACTCTATTGAGAATATGAATGGCGGTTTTTAACACCTCCATCCACAGACTCATCGATAAAGTGGAGTAACTTATCATACTACGCACCATATCCATCAGGGTACGATTGCGCCTTTCAGCTACTCCATTCTGCTGAGGTTCGCCCGATGTGGAATACTGGGCTACTATGTCATTCTCTTATAAGAACCTTGCAAAAGGTCCAGACACTTGGCCATATGGGGTATGCCGACCGTAGTACTCTCTTCCACGGTCAGACCTGACTATCTTAATCTTTAAATCATGCTGATTTTCAACTTCTGCTTTAAATATTTTGAATTTATCCAACGCTTATGTTCTTTCTTTAATTGGATAAATGTAGCCAAACCGAGAGTAATCGTCTGTGAATGTTATGAATGAATCATAACCATCCACACTTTTCACAGGAAAAGGACCATATATGTCTGTGTGAATAATCTGTAGAATTTCTGCACTTCGTTTGGCATCTTTCTTAATTTTTTTTACATATTTTCCTTTTATGCAATCTCTACATTATTCTAAATCTGAGAGCTCAAATAGGGGAAGAATATCATTCTTAACTAGTCTTTCTATTCTCCCCTCGAAATATGGCCTAAACGACAGTGCTATAATTTCGACAACGCATCGTGAGCGTTTTTTCGTTTTCTGTTTGCATTGTTCGATGAGGATACATTCTCATTCACATCATATACGGAATTCACATTTTCACGAAGTGATAACAAATAAAGCTCGTCTTGTCAGAAGGCAAGACCAATACATTTATTATTAAACAATATCTGGCATTTGCCATTTCCAAAATAGCAATCATAACCATCATGGTCCAACTTTGATACACTAATCAAGTTTCTTTGCAAAGAAGGTACATAAAGAACATCTCTAAGAAAAAGTATGAAGCCATCAGCAAGCTCTAGCGGAAGATTGCCAATGGCCTCAACATCTGCTTGTACTCCATTTGCGACTTTAATGAAACTTTTGCTTCTTTGCAAAGTTCTCATCGAACGAAATTCCTGTAATGAATTAGCAACATGAATAGTTGCACCTAAATCAATCCACCAAGTAGATTTTGAAAACTTGACATACAAGGATTCATTTACGAACGTAATAATGTTCTCACCTTTATTTTTCATAATCATCTTTAAGAAATCGGGACAATTCTTCTTATAATGTCCCGTCTTCTTACAGTAGAGACACTGGTCTTTATCCACTGGGAATTGCTTGTTCTGAGATTGTTGCATGGGACCCTTTCCAGATGACTTGGAGGAAAATCTGTTATTATAGTTCTTTTTCTTATCTTTTAGGTAGTTGACAGTACCACCCTGTGAAACTTTTATTCTTTCCTCCTTCTGCACACACATGGCTATGAGCTTTTCTAAATCCTATTTTTCAGGCTGTATGTTGTAATTAACAACAAATGTGTCAAATTTTTTGGGCAAAGAAGCAAAAATCAAATGAATAAGAAACTCATCCTTAAGTGCCAAATCCATTGGTTTCAGCTTCGATGCCAAATTGCTCATTCTCAGTATGTGCTCTCTAATGCCACTGCCGCCACCAAAGTACCTTTCTGTGACCAGCTGCTTGATCAGCTGGGTTGCATATGTCTTTGAAGAGCTAGTAAACTGACTCTTTATTCTTTCTAGATACTCTATGACCGTGTCATAGTCTGGAATTGAGCCCACTATTGCAGGCTCAATTGTATTATTTATCACAGCCAAACATTTCTTATTGGTTGTGACCCACTTTCTATTTTCAAGGTCAAAAGACATCTTTACGGGAGCAAAGTCCCGCTCTGCTCGCCATGCAAAAGATCGGGCCTCTGCTCTCCCACCACCGGTGCCACAGGTTCTTTGGGACACGATGTGGTGACTACCCAGTCCACCTCAGCCAATATGAAGGCCAAGTCGATCTTTTTCTTCCATTCAATGTAGTTATCCCCTTTTAGAGTGGGGATCTCTTTGATACAACTCATCAAGTTGTATCCGCCTGAAAACACAATTCAAATAGTGTGAGAACACAAATAATAATAATAATTGCATGTCTTAGTTCAACGTTTATCAAAATTAAAACATACAATTGTTTTATACATTAAATCTACATTACTGTTGGGCAGAAATAAAAATAATGCATAACAAAAAACCATAATTACATCAACAATATAATATTACTATTAATCAACGTTGGTCAGAATAATAACAACATTATAATAACTGTAAAAATTATCTATGTTTCAAAATTAAATTCTCCCGTTGGTTCGAATTTAATAATGAAAACAACAATTTTTAAGTACGCAGCGGAACCTTTAATAAAACTTTTAATTCTATTTTCCAGAAGCAACTTTACTATTTACTGAACAAAAAATATCGTTGGATAAATTTTATACAGAAATTTGCATCAAAATGCAATTCAGATTAATCTAATATGCATCAAATTGTTTTCTGGAAATTAAGAAAATTATTGTTTATTTGTTCATTTCGGCCCGATAGCCAAAACCAGCCCGCGGCAGCCGAGCTCGCTTAACGCGCGCTGCGGCCCAGTAGAGCCCACAACCGCCTCTGCGCCTAGGCCGCAACCTGGGCCTGGGCCGAGAAACTGGCCACCCGCCTGGGCCTAATCCGGCCTGGGTGCCTGCTGTCCATCGATCGCCGATCGACGGTTCTCCTCTCGTTTCGGCCGGATGAAAACCTCGCCCCGGCAGCACCCTTCCAAAACCCTTGGGCATTCTTTCCCTCCCCTTCTCTCTCATCGCGCAGCGCAGCTCAGAGAGTCATCCGCAGCGCAGCCGTCCTCGGTGGCCGAGAGAGAAGAAGAGGGGCTCCGCCCAGCGCCCTCTCACCGGCGTGCGTGCTCGCCCGAGGCTGAGCACGCCGTCGTCGAGGGGCCGCTTGGTGGTGCCCTGTTGCAGTGACCGCGCGTGCGAGGTGCACGGATCTCTGCTCTGTCCCGCGCGCCGTTCGGGAGCGACGCCGCGGTGTTCTTTCCGCGCGGTGGCGATGCCGCCGGCGGTGAGGAAAGCACATGTAGGCTCCCTATCTTTAGGGTTAGGGTTTGGTTCTTTTGGATCCAAATCTCATTCGAACTCCACTTTTCTTTTCATTCAGTTTTCGTTGCTGTTGATTCGGAAAACCTAGATCTAAACCCTAGACTAGCGAACTGCTAGGGTTAGGATTCTTTGTTGAGACCATGTCTCAAGCTGTTCCCGACTTTTCCCGTGCCCGATCTAGGGTTAGGGTTTGGGTTTCATTCATCCGAATCAAAAACTTTTCTCAGATCCGAAAAGATCGAAGTTAGGGTTCAACCGAACCCTTTGTCGGCCGAAGCCCCTTTCTACTTTCTAAAACCGCACTGGATTTCTTTTCCTTAAGCCAGATCTATACCTAAACCGTGGCTCTGGTATCAATGTTAAAACTGTTGGATCATAGATCTAGCCTTTAACTGTTCTATTCGGCATAACATGTAAAACGGTAGATCCTAATACATCTAGAACAGTCTAGAGAGAGACAGGGAGAGAAGGGGAAAAGGTACCGAACCTAAGACCGCAGGGGTGGAAGATCCAGTGGCCTCCATCGGGTTCGCTGGTGTAGGCTGCGCACGGACAGCGACGGTCGGGGAAGAGTCGGTGAAGTCCGATGACGCGGTGAGGTGCAGTGAAGCCGACGGTGATGACGGTGGCGTCTTCCCGTCGCTGGCTGCGCACCCTTGCTAGATCGGACTTAGGGTTTGTTGGTTGGGCGGATTGGCTCACGGTGAACCTCGTACCTTGAGCCGCCGGTCCCACCACTTTATATAGCGCAGTGCGACGGAGGCCCACCAACCATGTAGGGTTGGGCGCCCCCGATCAAAACACGTGACCAAAGCTCAATAGGCCGTTGGGCTTTTTGGCTGGGAGCTCAATCTAACAATGGCGTGCCTCCTGGGCGGCAGCTCGACTTCGAGATGGTCCGCACCGACACTTTCAAGCGTGGGCACAAGTCCCCCGAGTTCGTTAAGACGAGGGCACGTTCAAAAACTCCTGAAACTCCTGCATACTAATCGGCAGTCCGCAGTCTGCACCAAGTTTGGATTCTGTTCCTCTTGATCTGATTTACTAGCATGCTGGATACATACGATGCAGGATCCCAGCGGCCAACAGGTGACGCTCACGCACGGCGACATCACCCTCGGCGCGCGGTAACTAACCGAGCTCCGAGCACAAGATTTTGGACGCGCGCGCCGAGCTAGCTAGTGGCTTACTGTTGTATGCTGTCAAATCTTTTTCTCCTTTGTGAGTACTGTAGATTCCAGGGACATATGCCGGTCCGTCGAGCAGTGGCTGCAGGCGGAGGCGCAGAGCTTCGACGCGCCGAGCTCGGCGCTGGCGGTGTTCCACCTCGCCTTCGCGCCGCCGCGGCGGAGAGCGAGCGGCAGCTGCTGCGCCGCGTGCTGGACGTGTACGACGGCGCGCTCGGCCGGAGCGCGTACGTCGCGGGCGACGACTTCACGCTGGCGGACCTGTCCCACCTCCCGAACGCGCACTACCTCGCGTGCTCCGCGAGGGGCCGGGCGCTGCTGGCGTCCAGGGCGAACGTGGCGCGCTGGTACGCGGCCATCTCGTCGCGCCCGGCGTGGAGGCAGGTGGTCGCGGTGCAGGCCCGGACCGCGCACTACCCTGTCGCGTTCGACCCGTCAGGCCTCGGCGCCGTTTGATGTTTTGCTCCGATCCCAAGCGAGCTTGCAACACCGTGATGTGTGTATGTCCGTGTAAGTGTAATTGTCCTGAGCTTGTGTACGAGGTACTGTAAGTTGCTAACGTTGTAGTGTGCGGAGTTCCGCAGTTATGTCTTCGTTAATTAACATGAATCCATCACCTTCGCCTCCATTGATATCTTGAAGAGTTGTACATCTCCACGTTTCCGTTTCGGCCTTCGGGCTGTTTCGTACTATCCCTTATGGGCTCCGTTACCAGTTGTACCATAAGCCCACTTGCCAGCGGAGGCCAGGAGCTGCAATGGGCAGTTGAACCTTAAGCCCATTGCTGCTCAACCAGTACTTCTGGGCTTAGTCTTGCTTCATGTATTGGTCTGGGCTGAAATACTCGAGAGTGTGGTACGGAATGGGCCGTACACCAACTGGACAGGATAACCAGACTGGATCCTGAATGTTTTGCTGAGCTTATTAAAATGTTCATCTGCGAAAGGGCCTGTATAGCCTATAGGTTACGAGAGATTTGGTAGCACATCAGATCCTATATTCGATCGAGCGAATATTTTACGATTTAACGGCGTCGGGCTTTGCCTATGTAGCGGCGTGACTCCCCGTCGCAGATCCGTATGACCCTTGGAGGCACCACAGGCTGAAGAATCCAATGACCTCCTCGGTGACCAAGCATGCCACCTAGCATCCCGAAATCCATGAGCTCAACCAAGCATGCACCACAGGCTCAAGAATCCAATGACCTCCTCGGACCTCGGTGACCAAGCATGCCACCTAGCATCCCGGCATCCATGAGCTCAACCAAGCACGTAGGCGCTCGATCTAAGCACCACGCCGCAAGGCACGATGTACAGCAAACTGGAAGATCGACACAGAACCTCAGCCTCCCCCTTTCTCCTCCTCTCACCCCGTTGGCCTCCTCCTTCATCCACCAGGCGCAACACCTCCTACTTCTCCCCCTCTCATGTTCATATCCTTTTGCCTATTACTCCATATCAAGCAGTTGTTGACAGGCACGACATGGAGACGAAGCAGTTGTTGACGACGAAGAGAGTGTACGATTTCTGGTATGTGAGTTAAGAAGTGTGCCTCTTTAAAATTTGGTCACAAATTCAGGGGTTAAATAGACTTAACTCCTTTTACTCTCAGAAGAATTGAGACTAAGAACGGGGCAACCAGGTCAGATGCCTGAAAAGCGTAGAACTCACTTGATACTTTACCTCGATATTAACGCGAACTGCATCTGATGCTGCAAAGTCGGTAGCAAGGCAAGGGAAAGAACATATCCTGGACGTGCAGCAAGAAATTAAAACGATAGCTACCTACACATAGTATCCATTTTTTTTTTGGGTTGGATAATATGCACTACATGACATGACATGCTCTAGCTCTAAGGTTAATGCAAATTCAGACGTGTGCCCAAGAGTTTTAACAAGCTAAGTAATCTGGCCTTCACCCTTCACAGAGCGAGGTAGCCAACAATGAAAATTCCATGCACGGCTGGCCGTGGCAGCACTGCTTCGATCTGTCTTTGTAAACTGTTTTCTTTTGCTGAATACTTTGCTTTGTAATCTGTTTCTATGCTCTAGATCAATAAAAACAACTCTATACTCGATTGCTTATGGACACCATGATACGGATCGGGGACAGCATCGCAGCAAACCTGAGGCCGACTCTTTGAATCAGCGCTTTGCCTCTTTATGCCCCTTTCGCTTTCGGTGAGGTATGAACACGACGAACCTGCAGGTGGAAAGCAAGCAAGGCAAGTCACTCTGATCCCTGTCTTGCTTTCGGATGCGTATATATAGAGCCCATCCAGAGCAACCAAATCTGCACACAAACATCTGCAACGCCCAACGCAACACAGGTTCTTTGCTTCATTTGGCAAGCAAAAGCTTTAGCTGCGGCTGCTGCAGATCCACCGGCGCCCCAATCGAGAAGATGCCGGTGAAGGTGTTTGGGTCGCCCACGTCGGCGGAGGTCGCCCGCGTGCTGGCCTGCCTCTTCGAGAAGGACGTCGAGTTCCAGCTCATCCGCGTCGACTCCTTCCGCGGCCCCAAGCGCCTGCCCCAGTACCTCAAGCTCCAGGTACTTTAACGGATTCTGCAACCGATCGTGCCATTGCCATGCACACGAACGCGCAGCGCACGCAAGAACTGCCGCGTTCATTATAGTATTTGTTGATGACGAGGGCGAAATGCTGCAGCCGCACGGCGAGGCGCTCACCTTCGAGGACGGCAACGTCACCCTCGTCGGTACGTACAACTGCAAGAAGTTTCGTCTCTGGTCGTCGATTAGTTTCTGAGAATTTAACCGCATGGATTGGATGCATGCAGAGTCGAGGAAGATCCTGCGCCACATCGCGGAGAAGTACAAGAACCAGGGGTACAGGGAGCTGTTCGGCCCGGGCGCGCTGGAGCGGGCCTCCATCGAGCAGTGGCTGCAGACGGAGGCGCAGAGCTTCGACATCCCCAGCGCCGACATGGTCTACAGCCTCGCCTACCTGCCGCCCGACATGCCGCTCGACGGCGGCAGGGGCGGCGGCGGCCTCCCGGTCCCGGCGGCGACCAGCGGGATGAACCCGACGCACCGGCAGAAGATGGAGGAGATGCTGCAGCAGTTCGACAAGAGCCGCAGGGAGCTGAGCAAGCTGCTGGACATCTACGAGCAGCGCCTGGGCGAGGAGGCCTTCCTGGCCGGCGCCAAGTTCACGGTCGCCGACCTGTCCCACCTGCCCAACGCCGACCGCCTCGCCGCGGACCCGCGGTCGGCGCGCCTCATCCAGTCGCGCAGGAACGTCAGCAGGTGGTGGGACGCCATCTCTCGCCGCGATTCCTGGACCAGGGTCAAGGAGCTGCAGCGCCCGCCGTCCGCGGAGGCGCCTTTCTGAGCTCGGTCGCAGTTCGCAATGCACGGTGAGGCATTGTCAAGCGTACGTGCGTGTTTTCGGCTGTTGCCGGCCGGCTTCTGCATATTTCCATTGTTCTGAATGAATAAACGCCGCCTGGCCCTGCGTCAGTGGCCATTATTGTTCATCGTGTAATAAATCGTTCAAGGCCATATCCTGCTCCTTGCCGTGAGATTGAACTCGTCATTGCTTTCTTCTGAGCTTACGCTCGAGTTCACTTCACGTATATATCAAATCGGAGCAGAACACAAATATTAAATGTATCCGGCTCCGCCTCTGGCTCTTCCAGAAGAGCCATGTCAAACGTTTTTCTGGGTAGCCATTTTTCAATAAAAAGCAGAGGATGTGTCTCCTCTAAAACGGCTCTGGCTCATACGGAGGAGCTCTTCGTAAAGAGCCGTGCCAAACACCCCCGTAATATACTACTAATACATGTACTATGAATCAACAGACAATAGCAAAACATCTCAAGCCCTCAAACACATCGGCAATGCAATTTGCAGGGTACTGAAGGAGCGTATGACTCTAGGATTGGAATAAAAAAAAATGTACAACACACTGTTAGCCGTTAGCTGGTATTCCCTCTAATCTTGAGAAAGGGCAACCCGATGATGTTTACAAACGAAGGACTCTTGCAACAACCTTTCCTCTCATCTTCAATTCCGAGTTCTTTGTCATCTTCAGTTCGGAGTTCTTCGTCAGCCCGATGGTCCGATCGACTTGGGATATGCACCGTCGATCTATGCACGCGTCATCTTCTGTTCCGAGTTCTTCGTCAGCCCGATGGTCCGATCCGCTCGGGATTTGCACCATCGATCGATCTATGCACGCGCACGTCCATGTGGCTCATCTGCGACTGCAAGACTGCATCAATCAGCCGCTACACGAAGCAGGTCCATGGCTCATCTGCGGCTGCGAGACTGCATCAATCGGCCGCTACACGAAGCAGGTCCATGGCTCATCTGCGGCTGCGAGACTGCATCAATCGGCCGCTACGAACAACCATGTCATACGTGCAGGGCCTTCAACTTCTTGGTCAGCACCTCTGCATCGTCCGGCTCCGGCAGCCGGTGGTAGCTCACCTCATGGACAGGGCAGCCGCGTTTCTGCCCTACGTGCAGTGTGCTTAACCTCTTGGCCAGCACGTCTGCGTCGCACGCCTGATCCACATCCGGCCGGCAGGCGATCTCCTCTTGGATGAGGAGGCGGCGACAGCGGCGGCGCATGATCGCGTCGAGGTCCACCGCCGCTCTCATCTTCTCTAACGCCTCGCGCACCTCGATGACCTCCCTGATCTTGGTGCTCCGGCAGCCGCTACTCTTCGCCATCCTGAGCAGCGTGTCCTCCAACCGGATCGCCGCGTCCAGGCGCGCCTTGATCGTCTCCAGCACCCCGAGCAAGCCCTTGTTGGCGACGTCGGCCGGCTGAACGTCCGCGCACGCCCAGTAGTCCCCCCAGCCCCCGCCGTCGACTCGTGCCAGGTGAAGCGTGCCCGGCGAGGCGGTGATGGTCGCGCGGGCGAGGCGGTACTGCGAGCTGCTGCTCTGCTTCGGCGAGGTGGCGTTCGCGTAATCTGGGCCGTCGACGCCGCCGTATAAGCTGTCGGTCAGGCTGATGCAGCAGTGCGTGGCGCTGGCGTTGACGCTGAGCACCGGCGACTCAGGGTCGGCGGGGTCCACGGGCCGGCTGATCTGGACGAGCCCGTCGCCGGAAGGCGGTGCCTCGGGCCCGAGGATCTCGAGCAAGGCAGAGTACGTCTGGTCTATGATGATCAGAGCCATGTTGTCGATCATCTTCCGTGGACGCTGTTCGTCAAGCAGCTTCCGGACGCGCGAAGACGGTGGACGATGTTCGTCAAGCACAAGCAGCTCCCGGACGCGAGAAGACGGTGGCGCGGTCGTCGTCGTCCTCGCGCCCTCTGCTACGGTAAGACGCATGGTGAAGATGAACCGAGACATTAGGGCGATTAAACTTTTGTTAATCTCTGATGATCTGATCTAATGAAAGGAATCATGTTTCACCATATATATTCGGAGGCAATGTTGGCATCTGAGACTCCGACCCGGATTCCAGCCTTCCAGGTATGGCGAACGTTTCGCGAAGTGCGTGTCCGTATGCAGGCCACGTGGCAGGGCCCCGAAGACTCTTTGCGGAACGGACCCCGCCCACGCTGCCCCATCCTCATCACCCGCTGGCTCTGCGGCGTCTATGTGCTACGCGCCCCTGCTGGCGCGACGGATCTTGCCCTCACCGCGCCGCCCCCGCTGCACGCACCTGCTCGTGGGACGATCTCGTCCTTCCCCGCGCTGCCCCGTCCGTACTCGTGCCTCCCATTACGGCCACGCTCCATCCGTCTGCCGCGGCCCCTGCCGAGATCTGTGCCACCGACGAGCTCCACATCAGCGACCTTCGTGTCACTCCATAGCAACGAGCTCCGCGTCGACAAGCCTCTATTTTTGTCCAGGCACCAAGTAGATGTTGCGCTTCAAAGTGCATGTTGCAAGTGTCTGTTTTAGATATTTTGGCCCTGTTCGCTTATCTTATAATCCGCTTTTTCAGCTTATTTTTTCAGCCGGAACAATATTTTTCTCTCACAACAAATCAGCCGGAACAGTGTTTCGGCTTGTTTTTTCAGCGAAGCGAATGGAGCCTTTAAAGGTACGTTGCAAGTGTTTCATATGGATGTTGCAAAAGTAGATCGAGATGTTGCATATGTTGCAATAGTTATACACGTATGTTGCAAGCTTTTTCCAATGTTCCATCTGTTTTTTCAGACGTATGTTGTAAGTGTATTTATCTGGATGTTGCATATGTTTCACATATATGTTTGCAAGTGTTTTGTTTGGATGTTGCGTATGTTGTTAAAATAGTTTTGAAGTATTTTTTTTCAGGTGTTTTTATAAGTGTTTCAGATGCATATTTCAAGTGTTTCATCTGCCTTAAGCCGATTGCCTCGGTGGGCGAACCAACCGCCTCCATAGGTCTGGATTAACCATGACCTTTGGACGAAGGCAGATGGTTTGCCCGCCTTCGTTAATCCTTTTGGCCCACCTCGGTTAAGTTTACTGTAGTAGTGGTTGCATCTCCCTCCTCGCCTTCTGCTGCCTCGCCACGGTGTCTCCTCCTCTCCTGGCGCCAGGCTGGGCATGCACCGCCTCCTCCCTCTCTTCTCGATGCTAGTGATGTTCGGGGCGGCACGAGCCCCACATGGCCGCGCGAAACAGCAAGGAAAAATGACTGCAGGCACAGGCGTCCGAACGCCATGTCTGTCTTGACATCCGTGCACTAGCAAGCCTAATAAATTTATGCATCTAATGATTTAGGTTTTATCTAAAACATATGTATGTTTTCTCTATGTACCCTAACACACCTCTATAATTATAGATAAATCTTCATGATAATCACAAAGTCCATTCCATGCCTCATATGCGGATACAAGATGCACAACACGGTCGAAGTCACTACTTACAAGCCCTTTTATAATATTGTTTCTTGCCTAGTTGCCTTAATATTTGGCTCAACATGTGGTATCATATCGTCACAACGGATGTCTTTCGGCACCCGATATAAGGCTGTAGAATTTCTCCCAAGTCACAAAGCTTTGCGCTTGAATATAAGTCTTCATCTTCATTTGTCAGAACTGAAAATCAACAATGTCAAAATAAAATGTTTAGTTGAATACCTGTTCATCGACATGTTTTCAGATCACAAGTTAAGATCAACTAAAAATAACTGGTATCACTTGTAGGATTGATTCTCACTAAAATTGTGAATCAAAGGGGGTGAATGAGTAGGTAACCTAATAATTAATTTTAAGACTTTCCCTTAAGCGGATTGCACCTCATTTCTAAGTTCAGGACACAACATTGTGTCACCACTAAAATTACATCAATAAAACACCATAACTTCGACTGACTTCAAACCTTTTCTGGATATAAACTATACAATTTTTGTGACAACTAAAGTCATCAATCGGAGGCCTAGAACTCGAGATATAAAATAAACAAGCATGTTGTGTTAGATAGTGACGAGAATTGATTAAACCCTAATTTTGTGACTGAAGCAAAATTTAATAAAGTTTAACCAATCAAACTCCACATATCAATAGTACATATGCCCTTGCAAAGTTAGATGAATCAAAACAAATCTATATCTGTGTCACGACCCACCGGTCATTCTAACTTAAACTTTTTGAAAACACTCTTAGAAGCCCGGAACCTAACGAACACCTCCATTAGACTTTGGCCATAACTCCTACTACACCTCACAATGCGTTTGAACCACGAATCTCCATCGACCATGGCACAAGATGTAACACCCCTGGTGTTACGAGTTTTCTTAGCACCGAGATTTAGGTCCGAGAAGGATTAGCCTAACAAGTTTCCGGATTTTAAAAATTTATAACGCACGTGAGGTGAAAAATAATTTCTAGGAACAAGGATCAAATATAACTTGTATTTAGTACTTAAACAAAAATTGAAGTACAAGTTTAGTATATGGAAATGCAACTTTAACTTTTGGAAAATAGATGTTGTTAACTAGTGTTTTAGGAGCTCAAAAATCAAATTTGACGTTAAGATAAGCTCTTTTCGTTAAGTCGGCAAACACTTGAAATATTGTGTAAAATACCATCTTTGGTGAATTATATTGAGCAAAATAGTTAAATGGTACTTAAATATTTTGCTCCTATGGGTTAGTATAAGGTATGGACTATCGCATGAAATACTTGTTGGTAGCAGTTAATAGGGTTTAGGCCTTTTAAAAATTATAACAAAAGTGTTAATGGCTGTTAGTTTGAATTGAATCCTTAACTTTTCTAAGTATGGAAAAGCAATAAGACAATGCTATTTTGACATTTAATTTCTAACAAAAATGTTTAAACACTGGCTGCATATTTTGGTATTGTTGATTGCATCAAAGTGAGTGCTTGAGCATGGCTTAGGTCGAAGTTGTATTGGATGTCACGTTGCTCTCGTAAAAATTGCCCAAACTTCGTTGGAACGCGTTATTAACTATGTTGTTGGCGCTCTGTTCGTGAACCGGCACTCTAGTGACGAACTCAAGTTGGCATCCTTTTATCTCCCTCTCTGGTTGCTCTTGGGTCATGGCGATTGCTTCGCTAGCTAGCAGGTAGTGTCAACTTTAGGTTAGTAGGATTGGTTGAACTTTGGTTGAGATGATCGGCATCCTTTGCTTCGCTTTAAAATTCATGCACGTCATATGTCTGGCCCGTGTGCGTGGTCGGCGTCGTACGGCTGTCCGCGTTCCGCGCGCCGCGATGCCGAGCCCGGTTTTGCCTGTCTGGCCGTGGGTGGTCGTGATCGGCCCTGGCGGGCCGCTGTCATCGCCCTGTAGTGGCTGGTCGCCACGCTACTGCCCCGCTGCCTCCTTTCCCGCCTCGCGCTATGATGCTGCTGCTGTCCTTCTCGCTATTAGGCATGTGGGCGTGTCCCTGCTGCCGACGTCGTCGTGTCCACACCCTCTGCAAACCTGCGCCGCTGCTTGGCCCTATCTGATGGCACTGCCTCTACCGCATGCGCGCTGTCAGCCTAGCCATGCGCGATTCCAAGCCAACGCCGTGGCAGTCGCCGTCTAGCTATCGTGGCGCTCATCTTGTCGTTAAAACCTACCCGCCAAGTCACTGTCTGGCTCGGCTGTCATGTAGCGCTATGATCTCACCCCCACTGCCCTGTCGCTCACGCGTCGTTGTCACCTCGCTGTGCTGCACCTGGCGCTCTTGCTTGTTCCGTTTCCGTCGTTATCCCCTCACTCGCCGACATGTCTCTGTTACCGCCTCAACGATCATGTCCCCACACCACTGTGCCCTCGTCGTGTCTTGGCCGGTCCACGTTAAGTTGAGGTCACTGTCCACAACATAGCGACGGCAGCACACCATTCCTTCCTTTCAAAATCACTAGCTCGGGCTTTGTAGCGCAATTCCCCACTTCAGTGGGTGGCATAGGTAGTCAGCTACGCGCCCTGTTCTCCTCAAGCCCAGTCGATCACTACCGACCGGCAATTTGGCGTTTTGCTCGCCGCTGGTCGTGGGTGCCATCGAATCAGTAGGTTGGGAAGTAAGGCATGTAGGAGTGGTAGCGGTTCAATTACTCATAACCCTACACTCACCTTGACTCCCTCTATCCGGTGCTCGAACTGTTTTGGCCAGGGAACCCATTGGCGGCGTGGTGACGCGTCGGTGTCCGGCTTGGGGAGTCGCCGCCGTGCCCGGGCGCACATGGCTAGACCACCTCAGCTTTTCCTTGCATCATCTGCATTATAGCGTACATCACGGTGAGCTACTGATGCTTCTCCGCCATCTCTACCTTTCCATGAGGGCGTAGTGTGGCAGAACCTCCTAAATTATAGGGCCCACATGCACCTGTCACTATCCAATGACCTTTGACATTTATGCATATGTTACCGATAACTTAAGAAGACTGTCGGGTGTCCGCGGGGAACCCCGAATCATCCACGATTTCCGAAGCGGGGATCACATTCTGAGTCATTGCGATATTACAACATTTATTCAAATATCTACACCAGAGTAAATCAGCGGAAGTCTTACAATAACTTAGTTTACAAAACATTTATTTCAAACCTTACAAACTAAGTTCGATTATTAATACAAACCAAAGTAGGGGAGTGGCATTATAATATATTACAAAACACACAAATATCATTTGCTTACGCCTTAAGGGCCACACATTACTTATCATCATCGCCTTTGAACAACAAATCATGCAAAGACGATCCAAAAGCAGATCGCTCATGAGCCTCTCCCTGCAACAAGGGTCAACAAACCACGAAAACGAAAAGTACTCAATAAGACTTAACCGAAATAAAAACCGATAAAACTTCGGGAATGCGGGCTCGAGGGATTCAAGGTATGGCTTTAGCAATAATCAAAGTTCTTTTTATGTAAAAGCACTTTAACAAAATTCTTTGTATCAATATTTAAAATCTCATAAGATCATATACAAAGGCGACACGATCCGTATTAAGATCATGAAACTTCATATCCAACACTTTCTCGAACCATTCTCGAGTTCCGAGTTATTAATACTACGATGATGAGCAGAGAAGTGAGTCTCCATAACCGAGAAGCAACGACGATTCGAACCGATTATAAACCCGGTGAGGGATTCCAGACCACCACGACATATGTAGGTCCCCGACCTACATATACCAACCTACCCTCGGATCCTCTATACAAGAACAGGTCAGCGCCACCCGAAATACAGATACTCACACTCCATTTGTTGCCACGTGGGTACACGCTATTCCGCCATCTCTCCACTCCCGGTCTGCGAGTAGCCATTCTCGTAATAGAATAGCCAAGTTAAGGCTTACGGAGTATGTGGTTAGTACTACAAAAAGTCTACCGCACGCGCATTTCACCAACGGTACGGACCTTAATCGACACAGTGGAAAGAACCCGCTCACAAGACATTACCGGTCTTGTGGCTCACACACACCGAGTCCGCCTGGTCTAGATTTATTACTCCACATTACCATATCACATGATAACATAAGTAACCAAAGTTCCATTTAAAACTCGCGGTGACGGTAATCACCTAACTTTGATCGGTCTAAGCGAGCTAAGCATAACTAGGCATATACGATTTTAAGCGGGTAACAAGGTAGATATGGAACAACAAGGTTGATAATGCAACAATTAGGTTTCCACTTGACTTCTAATCACTTAATGCGATGATTGAAAAGCAAAAGCGAAATCAATTTGTAAAATACAAGGTAGGGTTATATGCATCCGGGCTTGCCTTCGTTGACGGAAAAGTCCGGCTCTGCGACGTTTCACAAGTCTTCGATCCGACCTCAACAGACAGATCAACCTCCTCCGCAACTTGATTAACTACCACGTGTTCACCTTCGTTTACTACACGTAGTAACATTGCCATGTTTAACATGATGCTCGATGATGGATGCAAAAATTAATAAATTGGATACAATTTTTTTTTTCTTCGCAGTACAGTTACAAACCAAACTAACCAAACCATATCCGAAACTGATGTGACCACGCTAGCACCGATCACTTTAGTGAACTCTCCGACCACTATGGTGAGCTATCCGACCACTACGGTGAGCTATCCGACCACTACGGTGAACTACCCGACCACTATGGTGAGCTATCCGACCACTACGGTGAACTCTCCGACCACTATGGTGAACTCTCCGACCACTATGGTGAGCTATCCGACCACTACGGTGAACTACCCGACCACTATGGTGAACTATGCGGAGCAAAGATCATCGGTGAGGGAGAACCGCGATCTACGATGATCAAAATGAGTAAACAACAATGACTAAAGACTACAGACATCGAAACGAAACCGTAAGTACACCGATTCGGACAACGGCTCACCAAAAAGCTCGCCACGATGACACGCCCGCGGCGGTGAAGTTCTTGACCTCGAGGAAGAAAAACGTGAGCAATGAGTTCTCGGCAATTTCAAAGCGACCAAGGCTAATTGGCTGGATTCGCAAGGAAAAGATGGAACTAGGGCGGCCTTTACCGAGATGGCAACAATGGTGGTGAAAACAAAGGAAGAAAAAGCAGCGATGACGACGTCTTGGTACTTATAATAGCGCAAAAGCTCAAGGAAGCCATGACGAGAGCTGCGGCGGCGATGATGAAAAACGAGAGAAAGGAGCGGGGCAAGCGGCGACGGCTCTGGTTAAAAAGATGGCCAGAAACTCAAGGAAGCCACTGGCGAAACCATTTCCCTCGCCATAGCGACGCCCAGACGCAACCCGCAGTGCGATGGAAGCAAGCCAAGCTCACGGCGGTGTAAGCATAGCGGTGAACAACACTGTTCATCGAAATTACAAGTTTGCCATACGCCAAAATTCACAAATTACTCTCAAATTTTCATAACAACTCAAAAATCTCCAAAAACAAAAGTTGTTCAAAATTGAAAGTTCTACAACTTTGCTTCTATAACCATCTCCTAATTCTGTCTAGATTTTGAAATGGATTTTTTTTCAGGGTAGGATTTAAATGCTGAAAAGCGGGGTTTTCGGAATTTCAAACCAATACAAGTATTTCAAACTTGATTCAACCAATACAATTTACTCATACAACATAAAGTAAACTTGTTTTAGTAAATGCATATCCAAGTTTTCAATATGCCCAGATGCTTTGCAATGCATATGATGTCATGGCAAGTTTTAGTATTTAAAACACCCGGGGTGTTACACGTAGGCCCGTCGGAACGCTCGCACCACCGTACGGATCCACTGTCGTTGAGGCTAGGGTTGAGTAGCACACCGTTGGACTTTCCGCTGCCTCTCACCATTGCGCGTTGGCCCATGGGTCCTAGCAGGTCCGATGGACGCGCTGATTTGGCCCTAGGTAGGCTGGCGTGGCCGTGCTGTGTAGGCCAGAGCCGCGCCGTCGCACGCGGGGACGCCGAGGACCGCCCCGTTGCGAAGGCAACACATTCCAGGGTCCTAAGTGCAAAACTTGAATGTGTTGTAAGTGTTGTGCTATGCTGCTTAATTGTCCAAAAATACGAGTCCTATTTTGCAAAATGAGCACACCCGCACGGGCGCCTTGGTCCTTGGGCCGTACTGGGCCGCCGCGACGCGCGCGCGGCCACGCCGCGCTGGGCTACCGGGCCAGATGGGGTGGCTGCCGGCCCTTTTCCTTTTCTAAGTATTTTCTAATTTAGATTCTAAGGTAAACTTGTAAATTCAAAATAAATTTGTGTAGTTGACCAATAATTGTGAAACCAATTTTGTTCAGTTTCTAAAATCATGATCTATCTGCTATTATATTTTGTTCACATAGTTTTATAATATTTTCAGGAGTTATCTAATTAAATTGAGATGCTTAATATTATTAAGATATAAACTTGTAGGAATTTTTGTGATAAATTAGTGATAGTGTTGGATCTAAAACTTTCACAGTAAATTCCTAACATTATTAGGTGCCCACTGTAATTTTTGTAGCTCCATAATAATTAGTTTGTTAAGGTAGCTAAATAAGCCCTAGTTTGAAAATATATATTTAATCAATAAAATGCCGAAGCACCTTGGGATTTTAGAACTAGAACATTTTTTCTAGAGACAAAGCCTTACTTGATGATGTGGATACGTAGACTAGTACGTTAGTCATTAAAGCTAGCTCGTTAGCTTGTAGAGCGTAATCGTATTTTAAGAGTTGCAGTTGCTGTTGATTATTTATGCCTCTGCGTTGCATCCACGTATATCATAATAGAAACAACGATGGATTATGGAGTCAATCGAAGTAGCGAAAAAGATGGTGCCTTGATGATCGTGTCATAATGATGGAATGCTAACTTTTGGTTATATTTTACCCAGGCAAACCCCGGTGCATAACTCCTATTATTCTGCACTTTTTTTTATGCTTGTGCATTAAGTTCTGAGGAGTTGAATGAAACCCACTGGCATATATATATCCTTATCCTATGAGTCCTACTAGTATGTCAGGATCATATAGATTGCTATGCTATAGGTCCCGATAGAAGTCGAGTGATTACCTGTCACTCACGAGAGATAGAAAATATATTATCGTTGTTTTTACATTACTATCACATGGAATATATATGACTGATAATTGGAGACCGGGCGGAATGGTACTTTGGATCTGGACTTGGTTAGGCATTCGAGCGAGGCTCGGATTGCACGTGTTCCGCCTGTGTCGATTGAGGACCGTCCGTTGCTATGGATGATAGTCAGGTTACAGATTTATTATCCTGAGCACATACTTGCTTATGGGAGCGGGAAGGCTCGTTATGCTCTTATCACGGGTTTTGGCTCTTTCCGGACCGACTGATTGGAGGTGGGGAAAGGTGGAGGTCTAAGCACCATACTGAGACCGGGTCTCAAGTGTGGGGGCTTGGAGTCCAAGTTTGGACTGTGACCTAGACTCCGTGACAGGAGTGGAATGGATTGGTCTTGTTTATGCCCGGGGTACAAATAGGGCATGTGTTTTGGGGTACCCAGCTAGGATACATTGGTTCAAGAATCGCCGTTTCCATAAGACGGTACAAATTGGCTATGGTCTAGCACCGTAGTAAGAACTAGAATATGAAAGATGGTAAAATGGTTCTGATTGCTTACCACATGCTTAAAAGTAGCATATGATCTTACATAGAATGGATAGTTAATGAACTAATGATGACTGCTAATAAAATTTAATATAAGGACACACGTTTAGTAATGCTTCCACAGATGCAATAGCCCACAAGCCAAGTAAGCCTTGCATATCCTTGGAGTCTTATTTTCCTCCTGTCGGGTAAGTCTTGCTGAGCACAATCGAGTACTCAGGGTTTTATTTCTCCTGTTGCAGGTGATCGAAGGATACATAGAGCTGACTCTTATATGTGAAAGCCTCCTGGTGAGCTCAGAGAGGGTTTCTTTCACGCTACGACCGTAGTGTTTATTTATAACTCTCATTAAAGATTTTTATAAAAAAAGATGTAAAATATGTTAGCATCTCTTGTAAAAAATGTCCACTATGTTAATGCTCCACCATGTCGTTAAATTAATCTTGCTTCCTCTGAAACTCTGATAACATTGTTATATTCCGCTGTTATAATCAATTGAGGTAATATTCTACTATTGTAATAAAGTGATGTAAGAAATGACTTTAGAATGTTGTAAGCGTTATTCTCTCATTTATGATCCTGATAGAAAAATATAGATTTTTAAGTTCTTCCTTGGGGTGTGCTCGACGGAACTACGTAGTTTGGTGTCCTCTCTTGGGTACTTAGTGTCTAATGGAAGACTGGTACTCATGAGAGGCATTAGATTAGACGGTTCTGCCACATGTGGTATTAGAGTATAAATGAGGAAATAAAGCTTCAAAATCCTTTTTGAAACTAAAATTTGACAACCTATTTTGCAAAAAGTTAGGGTGTTTAACTACGAAGTATATAAGTAGCCCTATTTCTATAGTTAAGCATCCGAATAGGTTTAACTAGATTTTCTCCGGTGGACTGACTCTCGCGTAGTATACGACCTTTAAGTCAGTGGTGCTAGTAATGCCTTAGTCGTCATGACCGTATTGCTGTGTAGATGCGTCCTTCATAGATGTCACGCGAGTCGTATTGTGCACGATTGACCCGTCCTTGTTCAGGAGTTATGGCTGCACTGTGGCTTCGTGCTTCGCGTTCGCCTATGGTTCACGCCTATTGTGACCCACATCTTCCCGTACTCCTTTCTGCGCTCTTGTCGGACCCTTGCCCTGCAGCCGTACTAGTCATTAATGGCCTCGGACATCACTCGCCTCGAACGCACGAAAAATTCGATCGATTCATTTGTAGTGGCCCCGCGCAGGAACTGAAGGTGGACTGCTCCAGGACCACTGACTGCTCTGCCATTATAAGCAGGGCCTGGCCTAGCCATTGGTACCCCTACTCGGTGCACTCCAGCTTGGACCCACATGTCAGCATAATCAACTGATCTATGATCAGTTTGCTGAGATATCCTTCTCTCCTCTCTTGGACCCACATGTCAGCATAAGTTATGAGCATCACTTACCCAGGGCAAAATGAGACATTAGGGCGGTTTATAACCTTTTTCCCCTGTCTGATCTGATGATATGATAAAAAGGGATCAAGCTTCTCATATACGCTAGTAATAATAAGGGGTCGATTAGAATCCGACCGGTGAAAGGAATCCGGTGAAATAAAGCGTTTTAATCTTCTGGCCAAATTAACCTCCATCGCGGCCGAATTAACCTCCATCGTGAGTCCTGATCGATCTCCAAGTCCGACCAACTTTTTTTTCGAGGCGATCCAAGTCTGACCAGCTACGTACTAATGGTGCATTGGCCCGTTGGATATCATGCATATGCATCACCTACAGGGGCGAAGCTACGTGTAGCCATCGGGGTCGGTCGACCCCGACGGTTTTGCTGCCGCGCTTGCACCTAGCGATTCTTGGCCGGTATTGACCCCGGTAAATTTTTTGTTGGACCCCGGTGGTAGGCTGGCAGCCTAGTAGCAATAGCCCATGAGTGATTAGGCTAGCAATAGTATAGGTAGGCAGGCAGCCGGCCTGAATGCCAAACGTTGCCACGCCCCCTTTTCATCTTCGTTATTCTCGGCTGCTTGCATCCCAAATCCTTTCTGCTTCTCCCATCAGCGCATCGCTAATCCTCCTTGCCGTCAGGTGGTGAAGTGATGATCTGAGTTGGGTGGCCGGCCGGACTTAAATCCCAGTGATGGGCGAGCCGTCGACTTGCGACGGTGGGCAGCTCCGGCGATAGCAATAAGGTTGCTCTCCGCTCATCTTCTCTCCTAAGTGTGTTTCCGTCTAGTCTTAGGTTTTTTGTTTTTTTTCATCTATACAGTCTTAACTCAAAAGGCAAGTAGTACATTCACAAGATGGAGGATTGTAACCATAGAGGGAAATTATAGGAGGTAACTGCGCACTATGCAATTGTTATTTTATCATTGCGATGTTATGTATGATATATATTATCGTCATGGTTCAAAATTTTGGTGAAATTTCATGAATTTCGGTGGTGGCCGAAAGAAAATCTGAATTTTTGTAATACACTGATACATGTGCTATATAACTCTAGACTCATATTTTCTATTGTTTATGTTGTATATTCTTCTACTCAATAGATGTGTAGTCATAAATCATGCTAATATTTGTTTAGATCTAAATATTCTTAGAAAAAACATACTTCATGTGCTAGTCTCTAGAAAAATTTTGGCCGAATTTCATAAAATTCGATAATTTCGACGGTGGCAGAATTTTTTGTAATACAGAAATTGAAAACCTTGATTATTGTAACATATGACTTAGGACTTAGTACTGTGAGTATCAACCCCAGTGACCAATTTTTCTGGTTTCACCCCTGATCACCTAGGCCCACTACTGGCCCACCCATGCCTCACAGCAGGCATACAAAGCATATGTGCATGGTCCATGTCCTGCACATCATGAAGTCCATCTCAAATTGCACGTGTCTCACGCAATAACAGGGCCCACATGCCCCTTACGGTGGCAGATATGCACGTATGTTTTACCTCACCTTGCAATTCACACATCATCAGGCTGCAACCAGCGAACCACCATCACACGCCTACGTGACACCAATCAAACCGTACTGGGAAGACAAATATCTCATCGTATTGTCTCTCAAATACTTCTTACAAAGTGACTATCTTATCGTATATTATTCTTTGGTTCATAGGACTTGGTTCCTCCTTAAATTTAGTTTCGAACCCCTAATTCCTTCCCTAACCTAGTTCTACTGCGTCATCGACCACGTTATGCTTCAAGCAACACCTCCACATAAACAAACATGCAGTAGGCTTACGAGCACACATCCACAACTTGACTCAAATCAATCTGCACAAGACCTCAAGCATATTATGCAAAAAAAATCACCACATCACAAGCATATATAAGCAACACATGCATATCGCCCAAAGCGCATATATAAGCAACACATGCATATCACCCTAAGCCATAATTCCAATCACTTTGCAATGCTAGTTTCATCTTAGAACAATTTTCAGTACATTATCTCACAGTCATCATGCATCTTCTTCCTTCTTCGCCATCATTGTCTTCTCCATTGTCTCCTTCCTCCTCGGTGTCCAGTAGAAGAGGGAACTTATGTTATATCCTCAAGCCCCTCACAGATTGGAATATCAGGAGCTAGAATCTTGGATTCCATCGAGTACCAAATCTCAACTATCGCTCTTAGGATCTTAGCAATAAAAATATTATTTTGGATAAAATAGGAGAAGATGAGTGAGAGAGGGCGAATGGGGGACAATGGCGGCTCAAGGTACACGCAGATGGCACAGAATAGGCGGCAACACTAACGCTCCTACGCGTCGTTGCTTGCTCTGTTATGCGCTCTCCTCATGCCCGCGTGAGCTAGGCTGATGAGAAACAGAAACGACTTTCGTTTCCTAGGAACCAGAATCAGTGGGCGCTTTTGAACAACAGGGTCCAAGCCTAAGGAAAGTAGATGGCCAGGCATCCAAACATGTGGATCCTAGTGCACCCCGTTGGCTAGGCCTTTGTTTAGTTCATCAAACTCCTGAAAAGTGCACTATGCAAAAATAAGGTTTCCTGTCACATCAAACTTACGATACATGCATGGAGTACTAAATGTAGACGAAATCAAAAAATAATTGCACAATTTGCTTTAACTTTGCGAGACGAATCTTTTGAGCCTAATTAGTCAATGTTTGGACAATAATTCACAAATACAAACGAAATACTACAGTAGGAAATCTTCACTATGCAAAGTTTGCCGCAAAGTTTGCCCAACTAAACACCCCCTAGGTCAGGCGAAAAACATGGAACCAATCACATCATATGCTTTTTGACGTCCATTGCATGACCCTTTTATTGTTAAAATCAAGTTTTGAGTCAGTTTGTTTTGTAGAATTGATACGATCTTGTGGTGTGATACCTTTTTAATAAGTTAGTCTGATTCCTCATCTTAAGGATGAAATTGGACATTTCTTTCATTATTAGAAAAAGTATCGGATCGTATTCAAGTGAGCGGACAGAGGAAGTGTACGTGTTATAATACGATAAATCTATATCATACTCAAGTGTTTCTCGATCAGCGCCCTCTTTACTTCGGGGTTGTTCGTCTGCTCTAATGCCATGGTATAATATTTTTTCTCTCCCAACAAATCAGCACAAGTGGCTTATAGATCAGCTTGAACACTATCTTCATCCAAGGCGTCGGATCCATCATGGACGATCGCGCTTGCACGTGAGGGCGTCTCAATGGTGCTAGCTACATAGTCATCTTACGTGGAGGTGAGAGATAAAAATAAATACTATTTTATATATTTTTATTTTTCTATGTACTATTGAACCCATATACTCCTCTCTCATTTTTTAGACTACGTAAAATAGATCAGTTATTTGTTTGTCATCGGTGACTAATCTTTTAAATTTTTTTCTTGTCCACGTAAGTAGGTAGTTGTTGGGGACGCCCCCGAGTGAGTGCATCGCCGCGCCCCGAGTCCCACACGCCGCATCTCTCTCCGGTCCTAGTGTTGGAGACCGCGATCCTGTGCCTTGAAACCGTCTGACCCACGAGCAACCCCACCTCGCCCCCTGCACCAATGTTGGAGACCGCGACCCTGCCTCAAAAGCAGCAACAGAATGGCCCACCATTTACCCCTACATGACGCCAGGTCCTACGGAGAGAGAAGAAAAGGAAGGGGTGGGTACTTAGTTGTCAATTACAGTACATCTTATTGACCATATTTTACTATTTATATTTAAACTAGCAAATATACCTATACATTGTAACGGAGAAAAAAAACATCAATCATTTATAGTAAATTATGACTATAGTCTCTAATTAAAGTTAGTAGAGAGTTTGTTACCAACACATGGACTGATCTCTCTTTAAAAAAAATATTAGGAGCACTGGCATATATCATACAAGAACTTAAGTGGGCACCCATGGTGACCACACATTAAACACGGACGAGAATGGTCGAGCATACTCGGAACACGCCTATCAAGCACAACTCTCACACACACCATATACACTACTCAACACATGCTTGGTGCTCTCCGAGAAAAAACCTGGCTTGTTCTTCCCAAATAAAAATTGTGGATACGTCACGGATTTGATCTATCTACCAATGATTATGATAAAAGACTTCTCTCTTTTTTACATGGCAGCCTTTGATAGGGATTGCAAGATATATTTTTATATTTTTTTGAGAGCATTGTATTCATCAAACCATGGAATCGGATTAGAACTCCTATTGATAAACAACTTCACGTCATGTGGTGAGATATACATTAATTAGGTATATATAAGAGTCGTGTTTTTCTTATCTGGATTGAGATTTTTTCTAATTAATAAATTCTAGTTCTAACTAATATATATTTAATGTAGACCCTTAGAGCTTCATAAAATCTAATGGTACATATTATTTTTTAGTTACTCTCTTTATCATTAAATAAAATATATAGACCGTCAGTTTATCATAAAATTCAATTTCGTATAATCTACTGTTTTTTCGATTAATTTCATAACTTCTAGATGCTCTCTGCGAATATGGGAGCTTCTTTTAATATTGTGTCTATTATCAGGCTTGAAAAAAAGTTTGTCACAGAACATATCTGAAGTTGACGGTACGAGCGTGGCAAGAGAAAAACCTGAGAGCCATAGGTTGCAGCATGTAGCATATTTTTTTGGTTTAAAAACGGCGAGTTGCTTCTTTGCAAGGTGTAGGTTGTCGTCTTCGTGAGGAGAAGCAAATATTTGAAGTTTTGATTTGCTCCGTAATGTCCGATATTTATACAGGCTTGTGAATACTTTTATAGTATTCTATACGGATTGCTTTTCATTATTGAAACTTCTTTTTTCCTTTTTTTTGCAAGGTGAAACTTGTTTTTTTTCTCACGCAAGAATATTTAGTTGTCTTTTTCTAAGGATCGAATATGAATAGCTGAGGTTCCGTGTGTAGGTCTATTTAGAATTGGAGCATACTACACGTTACAATAGGATTTTGACTTTATTTAGGAATTTCTATTCAGCTTAGTCTTTTTTTTTTTGTGATTAAGGACTTTCATTGATTCAACGATGTGTCACCGGATTACAATCTTCAGTCAGCAGGAGATCAATGCAAGTTGGGGCTGAATGCCACTCACCCAACCTGATGTCTTCCGTGACTTGCTTTGCTAACATATGAGCGACGCGGTTACAAGATCGATTGGCATACATCAAACTAAAATCAATAAAATTTACACTAATCTCCTCAATATCTCTGAAGATCGCTGCCAGGTACGACCTTTTGTATGTTTTCCTTGACCACAGGACGGCCAGCTCCTGACAATCAGTTTCGAGCTGCAGTCTTTCCACGCTGTTGTCTCTCGCTAGTACCATGCCATCCCTGCAGGCAAGGGTTTCCATCATTAGCGCGTCTATGCCATGGGGGTACCAGCGAGCCCGACCTGCTATAAAGTTTCCAGCCGAACCCCTAAGAGCAGCTCCCGTCGCCCCCTGGCCAGCATCAGCATAGAAGGCAGCATCCACGTTGCATTTGTACCAACCCGTCGGTGGTGTCTTCCAAGTTTGCCTAGTATCACCCGGTTTGGTTGCCTTCTTGGCCTGAGAAATCTGCCACAGATCATAGGCCGTATCCACTGACCACTGCACCATTGCTCTGATCGGCACCTGTTGCTCGCCGTGCCGGCGTTGGTTCCTTTGGAGCCACAGTGAATACATGACGATGATGATGAGGTTCCTGTCCTTCTCCGAGCAAACATCAGGACGCAGGATGTCGGACGCCCAATAGTTTCAGACCTGATACAGTTCTGAACTCCCTCCAAAACACCCTCGCCACTGTGCAGTGAATCAAAATATGTTGGATGGACTCCTGCTCCGCTCCACACAGATCACAGAAAGCCGTCAGCTCGATATGGCGCTGATATAGCACCGGTTTGGCTGGTAGGAATTCATGGAGAACTCTCCACCAAAACACTTCAACCTTCGGGGGGACATTGAGTTTCCAAATTCGGTTCCATGAAGCATCATCTGAACCTCCCGGCGCTGATGGCATGCCTTGCTGCTGTGCGTCAGCTAGCTTTCTGTAGGCCGTTTTCACCGAGTATTCACCATGCTTTTCAGGCTCCCATGCCCACCAATCATCCTCATTCGACCTCAGCGGTATACGAAGGATCGCCGCTGCATCAACCGGTATAAAGGTCTCCCGGATCAGCTGTTCATTCCACTGCCCCGACGCCGCCACCAGGTCCGACACCAGAGAGACTACATGGCCGTCCCTCGGTGTCAGCGGTCGAGCATCAAAGTGTTTCGGAATCCATCTGTCAGACCATATGTTTGTCGAGGAGCCATCACCGATCCTCTTAATCATGCCCTTTTGTAACACCTCTTTCCCAGCCAGAATAACTCTCCATGTTTGGCTGGCGTGTTTCTTCCGAGTGCTCCGCATAAAATCAATATCATGGAAATAGCGGCCCTTCAGGACTCGGCCACATAAGCTTTCAGGCCTAGTGGACAGTCGCCATCCTTGCTTACCCAGCAGAGCTTTGTTAAATAAGTGCAAGTCCCTGAAACCCATACCTCCTTGTGATTTATGGTGGGTAAGCCGGTCCCAACGAAGCCAATGGATGCGTCGGTTGTCAGCCGATCCTCCCCACCAAAAATTCATCATTGCCGCTCTCATCTTCTTGCACGTGATCTTGGAGAGGAGGAAGCAGCTCATAGAGTAGGTTGGTACCGCCTGAGCAACTGATTTGAGCAGGACCTCCCGCCCCTCACTGCTCGCTGCCCTGCCACTCCAGGAACCAATGATGCCCTTGATTCTTGCAGGCATATACTCGAAGGTTTCAGCATTGGACCGACCCACAGCAGTTGGTAATCCCAGATACTTGTCAGCCAATGCCTCAGTCTCAATGTGAAGCTCCTGCCGCACCATGTCCTTTGTTTCTTCTAGGCAATTTTTACTGAAGAAAACTGCCGATTTTTCTCTGTTAACAAGCTGTCCTGATCCCCGACTATAAATATCAAGGATCATTTGTATTCTGGCGGCCCCCCTCTGCGACGCTTCTGAGAAAACGATGCAATCATCCACAAAGAGAAGATGCGATACCCAGGGAGCACCCACGCGAACACCTCTGGATAAGTGCACTGGACCAACAGATTTGAGCAAACAAGACAGCCCCTCCGCACAAAGTAAGAAGAGATTGGGCGATATAGGATCGCCTTGGCGGATACCACGCGAAGGCCTGAAACTCTCTGTAAGAACTCCATTCACTTTAATTGAGAAAGAAACTGAAGTTACACATCTCATTATCAGAGAGACAAAACCTTCATGGAATCCCAATTTCAGCATAATTTCCCTCAGGTATTTCCACTCAACATGGTCATACGCCTTAGCCATGTCAAGCTTAATTGCACATGCTCCTGTTTTGCCTTTCTTCCTTTGCAGATAGTGAGTGCATTCGTATGCCACTAACACATAGTCCGGCACAAAAGCACTCTGTTCCTCTGCAACAGTTTCATCCATTAAACCCCGCAATCTATTCGCCAACACCTTTGAGCAGATTTTGTATATCACATTGCACAGGGAGATTGGTCTGAAATTCTTCATATCCTGCGGGAAACTTAATCTTTGGGATTAGGACGATTGTCGTCCTATTAATCGATTCTGGCTTTACACCCCCATCTAGAAAATCCAACACCGCTGTTGTCACTCCTGGACCCAACAATTCCCAGTGGTGCTGATAGAAGCCGGCCGTTAGGCCATCCGGTCCCGGGGCATTACTTGCACCCATCATGAACACTGCGTCCCGCACTTCCTCCCCTGTGAAGGGTCTTAGCAGAGAATCATTCATTTGGGGTGTCACCTTTGCGGGAACGTGCTCCAGGATTGGACCCGGGTCCATGTTAGCTAAACTAGAGCACGCATATGTAATCTTTTGTCCAATTGAGTCATAATTCAGCTAGATAGGGGATGCACACGATCGGTGGCGTGCTAGATCGTGATCCAGCCCGAGTCGGTCGGTTAGTTGGCGCCACGGCGAGTATTGCGCACGCGGTGCGTGTCGCGGTGAAACGGCGATCACACAATGCGCGGCGTGGCGCGGGGATCGCGGGCGCCTGTGCCCAAGATCAGGTCATGCATCATATGTATAAAAGGCATGAATAAAGGACCGAAAGCGCTGTGATATCTGGCGGCACAAATCTATTCTTCTCGTGTTCGTGTTTGCAACTACTCAGCTCTCGTTCCCGGTGACTGCGCATCGGCGGCTGGTGATCGCGCTCCAGCGGTACTCCGGCGACATCGTGTTCCTAATCTTGGGCAACGTTTTGTCCCATCAAGTGGTATCGGAGCCAAGGTTGGTCGGAGGCAGAGGTGTTCGCCGGTGGAGAGGAGTAGTAGAGCACGTCAGGTGACCTAGATCACCAATTCGGAGGAGGAGGTGCTCTGAACCCCAATATCGTCGAGATGGGCACTTCTGGCGAGAAAGAGTCCATGGATCAGGCATTCAATCAGGCCGCTGGCAATTTGGTGTGGCCAATGCTCTCCCGAACAAATTATCAAGAGTGGTCGTCGCACATTCAGTGCAATCTAGAGGGTATGTTCCTCTGGGATGCGGTCACATCTGACCCTGACAAGGTGGAGCGGCGGCGAGATCGATTGGCCCTAGGGGCCATGCTGCGTGGCGTTCCGCACTCGATGCACTCGATGCTCTTGAACAAGAAGACTGTGAAGGAGGCTTGGGAGGCAATCAAGACAATGAGGCTCGGGGCAGATCGTGTCAAGGAGGTGAATGCCTAGAAGTTGCTGGCTGAATTCAAGTCCATTGAGTTCAAGCCGGGAGAGGCCATTGATGAATTTGCAATGCGCATCACGAAGATCGCTACTTCGGGCGGCGGAGGATAGGTTCGAACCCTCGGTGGAACAAGTCATGGTGAAAACTGGCAAGCTCATGTTAACAAAGGAGGAGTGGATGACTAGGAATAAGAGCCGCATGCAGTCGGAGTCGTCCTCGACATCCAGCGGAAAGAGTGGCGGGCACTATGTCAAGAAGGAGAAGTCTGGGGCGCGTGGCAGCGGCGGTGCGTGTGACTCCGGAGGAAGACAACTCACGTCGATGGGCACACCACGGCGGAAAGGCAAGTGCAACAAATGTGGCATCTACGGGCACTTTGCAAAAGAGTACAAGACGAAAGAAAAGAAGGAACGACAGGAAGCAACCCATCACGCCAATGGCGATGTTGAAGTTGGGGCGCTCCTGGTGGCTCAAGTTTGCATGGTGGCGAGGACACTGATAGCAGAAGATCAGCGTGCGTTCTTGAATCAAGAACGTGTGTTTCTGGCAGAATATAAGAACGGGGCGTGGATACTAGACACCGGTGCCACAAACCATATGACCAGCTGCTGAAAGGCACTGACCAGCCTGGATGAGTCAATGCGAGGAGCTATTTGCTTTGGTGATGGATCCATGGTGGAGATACAAGGCATAGGAGCTGTGACCATCGCCGGGAAGAATGAGGATCATCGGGTTCTCACTGAGGTATATTACATTCCATCTCTTAAGTGCAATATTGTAAGCCTCGATCAGTTAGAAGAAGTTGGATGCCGGGTCAAGATAGATCATGGCGTCATGGAGGTGTTCGAGAATAGCTGGCCTACATACAAGCAGCGTGGTGTTCTGATACGGGCAGAGAGGAGAAATCGATTGTATGTGTTAAAGCTAAACCTCACTGCTCCATTGTGCCTGCTGACCAAGTTGGAGGAGGCTGCATGGCTGTGGCATGCCAGATATGGGCATCTAAACTTTAGGGCGCTGCATGATCTTGGCATCAAGATGATGGTAGGGATACCTCTGATCAAGCGAACATAACAGGTATGTGATGGGTGTGCTCTGGGGAAGCAACACCGGGCACCGTTTCCACAGGCGTCGGCATATAGAGCATCAGCCAGGCTTGAAATGGTGCATAGTGACCTTTGCGGTCAGATCACGCGTGGCAAAGCATACTTTCTGCTTGTTGTTGATGATTTTAGTCGCTACATGTGGCTAGAGCTGTTGACATCCAAAGATGAGGCACTTGGGTGTCTGAAAAAGATTGTGGTGGCGGTTGAGGTGGAGTCTGGCCGTCGCCTGAAAGCATTCAGATCAGATCGAGGTGGTGAATTCAATTCAGCCGCGGTGATTGCTTTTTGCAGTGAGAAGGGCATAAAGCATTATACAACCATGCCATACTCGCCTCAACGGAATGGCGTTGTTGAGCGACGAAACCAGACAGTTGTAGAGATAGTTCGTTGTCTTCTCAAGTCAATGCAGGCACCGAGCAAGTTCTGGGGGGAGGCAGTAAAGATGGCGGTGTATATCTTGAATAGATCACCAACTAAAAGTCTGAATCAGAAGACTCCGTTTGGAGCTTGGTTTGGGCGAAAACCGAGTGCTCGACATTTGCGTACTTTTGGCTGTGTTGCTTATGCCAAGCGCAATGGACCGGGGTAACTAAGTTGGCTGACAGATCCATCCTGGGAGTGTTTCTTGGGTATGAACCAGGAACAAAAGGGTATAGGGTGTTTTATCCTGTTAATGAGAAGCTCATGTTGTCGAGGGACGTGGTCTTTGATGAAAAGAAGCCGTGGAATTGGGGGGGGGAGAAAGCCAGCAGCTCTAGTGGTGGAGCGGCAACACCCAGCACATTCAGCGTTCAGTACCCCGATACTGACACTGTTCATTGTCCGACAACGGGCAGCGATTCAGCTCCGGGCGCTGATTCATTCGTTGATGGTGCACCGACCCCACCTGCTGCAACAATTCCACTCGAAGATGGTGAGGGGAGTCCACATACACCACCTCACACTCCCATCGCGGGCAATCAAGGAACAACACCACCTACATCACAAATTCAATGGGCATCACCACCATCAGACGCCTCTGCAGATTCAGATGGAGGGCCTAGGCGATATAGGACCATTCCAAATTTGCTTGACACCACAGAAGAAATTCATGATATGGAGTACAGTGGGTTATGCTTGGTTGCTGCAGAAGAGCCTAGATCGGTGGAAGAGGCTATAAAGGAACAGTGCTGGAGGCAAGCCATGTTGAAATGTAGGCGATAGAGGAGAACAGAACCTGGGAGGTGTCTGATCTGCCAGCAAGACAGAGGGCAATTGGCCTTAAGTGGGTTTTCAAAGTGAAAAAAAACCCGAAAGGAAAAGTAGTAAAACACAAAGCAAGGTTAGTGGCTAAGGGTTATGCTCAGTAGCAAGGTGTCGATTTCGATGAGGTTTTTGCTCCTGTGGCCAGAATTGAAACAATGAGGGTTTTGCTAGCGCTAGCAGCACAAGGAGGTTGGCAGGTACACCATATGGATGTGAAATCCGCTTTTCTGAATGGAGACCTGACTGAGACAGTGTTTGTGCAGCAACCTCCTGGTTTTATGATTGGCAAAGGTGACAAAGTGTTGAAATTGAGAAAAGCACTTTATGGGCTGAGGCAAGCACCAAGGGCCTGGAATTTTAAACTTGATAAGGAGTTGTTGAACCTTGGCTTTGTGAGAAGTAAAATTGAGCATGCTGTATACAGGAGAACCGGCAAAAGATCATTCTTAATTGTGGGTGTTTATGTTGATGATCTAGTAATCTCAGGGCCACATGTCAGTGACATAGTGCAATTCAAGCAGGAGATGCGGAAAAAATTCAGCATGAGTGACTTGGGACTTTTGAGCTATTACTTGGGAATCGAAGTGAAGCAAGGAAGTGATGAGATCACATTGAGTCAGAGTGCTTATGCACTGAAAATCTTGGAAAATGCACGAATGATGAACTGCAATCCATGTGCTACTCCAATGGAGGCAAGACTCAAACTCACAAGAGCAGTAGAAGATGAGGTGGTGAATCCTACAACATATAGAAGTATTATTGGGAGCTTGAGGTATATAGTAAACACCAGACCAGATCTTGCATATTCGGTTGGTGTAGCTAGTAGATATATGGAAGCTCCAACTAAGCAACACTGGGCTGCTGTGAAACACATTCTCAGGTACTTGAAAGGTACAGTCAAGTTTGGCTGCAGGTATGATCGTGGGACTGCACTAAAACCCCTCTTGCTTGGATATAGTGACAGTGACTATGCAGGTGACACCGAGGACAGGAAAAGTACCACTGGAGTTGTTTATTTCCTTGGGAATAGTTTGGTCACCTGGGCTTCACAGACACAGAAGATAGTTGCTCTTTCATCTTGTGAAGCTGAGTATGTGGCGGCAGCAGCAGCAGCATGTCAGGGTGTGTGGCTTAGTCGGTTGATCGGTGATTTGATGGGAACAAAGGAGATGCCAGTGAAGCTGTTGATGGACAACATGTCGGCCATCGCCCTAAGTAAGAATCCAGTGTATCACGATAGAAGCAAACACATAGATACAAGGTATCACTTCATTCGTGAGTGCATTGAGCAAGGCAAGGTGGAGATAGATCATATCAGGACTGAAGAGCAGCTCGCTGATATATTCACCAAAGCTTTGGGAAGGGTGAGGTTTCTGGAGCTTCGACAAGCGCTGGGCATCATGAAGGTGCATCAAGTTTAGGGGGAGTTTGTTAGCTAAACTAGAGCACGCATATGTAATCTTTTGTCCAATTGAGTCATAGTTCAGCTATATAGGGGATGGACATGATCGGTGGCATGCTAGATCGTGATCCAGCCCGAGTTGGTCGGTTAGTTGGCGCCACGGCGAGTATTGCGCACGTGGTGCGTGTCGCGGTGAAACGGCGCGCACACAATGCGTGGCGTGGCGCGGGGATCGCGGGCGCCTGTGCCCAAGATCAGGTCATGCATCATATGTATAAAAGGCATGAATAAAGGACCGAAAGCGCTGCGATATCTGGCGGCACAAATCTATTCTTCTCGTGTTCGTGTTTGCAACTACTCAGCTCTCGTTCCCGGTGACTGCGCACCGGCGGCTGGTGATCGCGCTCCAGCGGTACTCCGGCGACGTCGTGTTCCTGATCTTGGGCAACGTTCTGTCCCATCAGTCCAGCATCTCCTGGCGCGTAAATAGCCTGGAGTAAAACTCCAGAGCTTCTGTCTCCAACTCCTCTTGATTGGTAGCTAGAGATCCATCCATCCTTCGCAAGACTGAAATGCGAGTAACATGTGATCTTTCTCGCGCCCTTGCATGGAAGAACGCAGTATTGCGGTCTCCTTTTTCAACCAATCGATTCGGGACCTCTGTTTCATCATGATTTCCTCCCGTGATAGTAACTCTGACATCCTCGACATTAGTTGCTTCTCTCGCACTGATGGCCCCGAGTGCAAGGAATTTCTGCGCACATTCTCCAGTTCGGTGCACAACCACTGCATCTCCTTTCTGACCGAACCAAAGGTGGTCTGAGCCCACGTCGATAAGGAGCTAGAGACGGTCCCCAGATTTTCTGTCGACTGGTCCAGTGACGTGGGGTTGCCTGAACAGCTCCAAGCCGAGTCAACCATGGTGTTATACGAAGGATCACGCCTCCACATATTCTCGTATCGGAAACCCTTTCTTCTTCGTCTCCCTCTTCCGCCGTGAGAACATTCGATCACTAGGTAACAGTGGTCCGATTCAGTGGTTTGTACATGCCACACCTTAACTGAATGGAACAGGTCCAGGAAATCCGCAGTTGCCAATCCCCTATCCAAGCGGGCCTTTATGTTTGCGTCACCATGCTGCCTATTGTCCCACGTATATGGGAGCCCAATGAAACCAAGATCAACCAGGCCGCAAGTTTGTACAGCTTCTCGGAAGCCCTCCATCTGCCGCTCTGATCTCCCTTGACCCCCAATCTGTTTCTCAGCTCGCAAGGCTTCGTTAAAATCTCCCGCACAAATCCACGGGAGATTACTTTGTGTACCCAACAGTTTCAACAAATCCCAGCTTCGATACCTTAGCTCTCTTCTAGATTCGCTATAAAAGCCTGTAAAACGCCACTGCAGCCGCGGTGATGCCAGCTGGACAGTGACGTCAATGTGCATCTTGTCGTAGCTCTCCAGTTGCACTGACACTTCCCGGCTCCAGAGTAAAGCAAGGCCACCTCCCCGACCGTAGGTCCCTACTCCAAAGCCAGCAGCCATGCCTAGCGTCGGCACCAAACCATCCACCCGATCGCTAAAAAACCTGGTCTCCGAGAGGAAGACCACCCATGGACTATGTAGCTCACATAGGCTACATAATTCTCGAACTGCCTCGGGCCACCCCAGACCCCAGCAGTTCAGACACAACATTTTCATGACGCCAGGCGGGGGCTGTCATTCGCAGCCGCCGCCGATCTTGCGTTGTGGTGCTACCCCTCCTTTGCTTCTTTTTGGTCTCCTCCAGACTACCCCAGCTGCTTTCTGATCCGCCTCCAAGCTGACTCACCCGTGAGTTCACCAAGCCAATTGGTATGATGGCCTGTGAGCCCGCCGCCGGGAAATTTAAGTCCGGCGTCTGCACTGCAGCCTTGGATTTCCTCTTTCGAGCAGCTTGGCGTTCATCAACTATCATGTCCATGTTTAAACTTCTGCTGGCCGAGACATCTGCTTTTCCTCCCACAGGTTCTGATAGGATTTTTCAGAGGCGACTGTACCTCCGGCGAGTCCTCCCTCCTGGGTTCCGATGAGGAATGACAGGAACCACCATCTTCTGTCCTGGACCTGTCATGGTCTGATCTGCCATGGAAAGTCCTAGGAGGTCGTGGGCCAGAAGAGGAGCCGCTCCCAAAGGATTCCTCCGCGGCCTCTGCAAAACCCAGAACTCTCCTTTTCCTCTCCTCAGGAGCTCTCAGCTTGACGTCATACGGCAACCGACCCTCTTCATCACGAGGGACAGGATTCGGACATTCGATTTCAGAGTGCCCCATGATGGCACAGCCAAAGCAGTAAAAAGGCAGCCTCTCGTATTGGACTGCAAACCATTTTGGTTCCTCCGATCTGCTCATACGAAGGAGCACTCCCCTCCTTAGGGGTTTATCAATCTCGATTGCCACGCGAGCATGAAGAAACGCCCCACTCACCTTCCCGTCAGCATCCACGTCCATCTTGATCACCGTGCCGATCAGGCTCATGGCTCGGTTTCCCCTGTGTTGATTCTTCCATCCCAGGGGAAGATTCATAATCCGCGCCCAGATCTCCATTCTATCGAAAGACGATCTCGGACGCACTTAGACATTTATCATACTCTTGCAATATCACCGCATGTCTGCCCACCATTCATGGCGCTCCGGCCAGGATCCTCTCCATATCCGCCTTGGAACCAAACTCCGCAACAAATAGGTTCGCACCTTTCTCCCCGATGGCTCGGAATTTGAGGCCAAACGTGTTCCCCCATGCTGGCCTCATAGCAGCACGTATGGTATTGACATGAACAGCCGATGCCACTACTGGATTTAGGTTCTTTGCCGAGTGTCTGAGGCACTCGGTAAAGGCCAAATTGAACTCGACAAAACCTTTGCCGAGTGCGGCACTCGGCAAAGAACACATGGCAAAAAATTGATCGGCAAAGATCTCTTTGCCGAGTGTCTTTTATCGGGCACTCGGCAAAGAAAAGCGTCCGTCACGGCAAAGATTTTTATTTTTTATAAAAAAATTCTTTGCCGAGTGCCCATAGGCCGGCGCTCGGCAAAGTTTGATTTTTTTAAAAAAATTTTTTGCCGAGTGCCCCCTGGCCAGCACAAGGAAAAGTTTAAATTTTTTAAAAAAATTCTTTGCCGTGTGCCCTCTGACCGGCACTCGGCAAAGTTTGATTTTTTTAAAAAAATTCTTTGCCGAGTGTCCTCTGGTCGGCACTCGGCAAAGTTTGATTTTTTTTAAAAAAAAATTCTTTGCCGAGTGCCATGGTCATGGCACTCGATAAAACTAGAAAAATAGTTTTCCGAGCGCCCATTTCTCCAGCTTTGCCAAGTGCTGTGACCATGGCAAGCAACGGGGTCCTTTGCCGAGTGCAACACTCGTCAAAGTAACCCAAAACGGCAATTTTTATTTTTTTACATTCCATCCTGACAAATAAATTCATACAAATCATCATCCATCACATATATATCTCATCCATCACATATATATCTCATCCATCCACACATCCATCCGCACATATCACATCCATCACAATATATATCACATATATAATAATAAGTGCTCAAGTCTATTCAAATAAATTCACAAGTGCATCACAAGTATATCACAAGTCCATCACCAAGTGAACAACAAATGAAAAAAAATACAACGTGCACTCATATCGGCCACTGCGACTGTGGTGAAGGCCCAGTTCCATCATTCGGAGGTGCATGAGGTGGATTATTCGAACCACCGTCAGATGGAGACTGCACAAAGGAGAAAAGATTGTATGTGAGACAAGATTATTTGGATAGCTAATCTAGGAAGGTAGAGGCCATACAAGCAAAGCACAAGCGAAAGTAAAAAGTTTTATACTCACAGGAGTAGCTAGAGCTGCAGGACGCGGAGGTAGAGGTGGAACCAACAGCCTAGCTAGCAGAGAGAAGCCCACACGTTGCCCAAGCCCTTGTAGGAACTCCGTAATGTCCGTCAGCATATGCGCCTGGGCCTGCCACTCGGCCCGCTCGGCCTCCCGCTCGGCCTCCAGCTGGGCCGCCATCCTCTGGTGCCCGGCCTCCAGCTCCTGATGTTGCCTCATTTCTTATTCCAGCCGGGCCTGCAATATTTTACTCCAATATTTCAGTAATGCAAAGGTAATTAAGGTGTGTAAAGATCAATGTATGACGAGTAAAATAGGAATAACCTCTAGTGTGTCGACTCGGTGATGTGCAGCGGTCGGTCGTGTGCGAATGGCCGGGCTCTCGCTCGTGCTCCGTGCTCGGATCTAGTAGAGAGAGGGAGTAGAGGCTGTGTCGATGATGTCGTCGCCAAGCCAGAACCATCCATGCTTCTTGCCTTGTCCCGCCCTCATGACGGCCTCTCCATCGAAGTCCTGGGTGCTCGGATCATGGTCTGACCCATGGAGCGACCTCGCCACCTCAGTGTACTCATTGATGCGGGAGTGGACGCTCGGGTTAGTGTATGCCTCGGGCGGGTCCTCCAGGTTGAAGGAGATGTCGGACGTCGCCTTGCCCTTGTGGGCCATACACCATGCTTGGAAGTCCGAGCAAGCCTGGCCACTATGTGACGCCGACTGCGAGAAAGACAGCACGATGATTAGAAATTAGACAGAATTGAGCGTCACAATAGATAAATGAATTCACGTACCCATGCTTGTTTGTATCCGGCGAGGCTGCGGCTGCCTTGATGGTGTGCTGGACTTTGCATCTGCAAACGACGGTTCCGGGCATCCCTGTGCATCTTGAGGTACTCCTCCGTGAACTACCTCTCCACCATCATCGCCCAGCACTCGGGATACGCTTGGCACCACCAAGGAATCATCTACACGTCATCAAGTATTGGACATATAAGAAGATCAAATTAAACCAACTTAATCTCAAAATGAATCAATATTGATGTTCTTCATTTACCTCAAGGTACTGCTCCCGGGTCAGCTGCATCTCTCTTGCCTCTTTCTTGGTTTTCCTCTCTCCAAGCTTCGACCCGTAGTAGGTTACGATGGCCTGGATGCGCACCTCGTGATGCATGTCGGAGATGAGTTTTTTATAGGCTTTGGTAGTCACCTGCTCCACCCTAGCCTCAAATCCCTCCTCACATCTGTAATAAGTCTGCATACAAAAGCGATCCATTCATTATTTCAAGAAAAGTCCAATGAATGCGACGTATTGAGCAATGTTGTACGAGGGAGACTTACCCAAAACTCTGCCTTCACCCGCGCCGCCTTATTGGGGTACTCCGCATCGGTGGCGACGACGTAGTGGTCAAACAAGTAGGCCAGCTCCGTCTTCGATGTGTACGTGACAATGCCGGGGAAGTGTTGCCTGCACAGAAGACCCAGGATGCCGTTGACTAGCCGTGCGCTACCACCCGACACAACCACCCAGTTCCTGCACAAGTGATTAAGAAAAATTATTAGTTTTTTTCATCATATCATATGAAGTAGTGGTGATAATATATAAAGTTACTTACTTTTGCCCTTCGGGGTGAATCACTGGGCGTTGATGAGGAAGCGGAGCCTGTGGGAGGCTCGCGGGACCTCGCAAGTAGACACTCAGAGAGGAGTCGGAGGAAGCGGAACCCATGCCTGCCGCGTCCAACTCGTCGTCCTCGTGCGGCCCCTCCTCCTCGTCCATCTACCGAACCAGCTCATCGTCCGACTCGTCCACGGGTGCCACCTCCTCCTCCGGCTCCTCCTCACGCGGCGTGGGAGGAGACGGCCCCCTCCTGCGTCTGGGTCCTCCTCCTCCTCCTCCTATCCGATCCCTCCGCCGCCCCCTCCACCTCCTCCTGCAGCCAGCGTGGTCTTTGGTAAATCGAGTTCATGGACCTATGACGGTCGCCCGCCATCTTTGTTCAATCACCTGTAATAAAAAAGAAAAACAAGACGTAATTAGAAATATTTGCAAAAATGAACAAAACATAATTACAAAAAACATAGTATTACATGTATTAGAAATAATCTTCATGATTAAGATTAGCTGGATCATAGGTCTCGTCATCACTATCAACATTGTCCAACTCATCAACACTATCCGAAGGAGGAATGTTGTCTTCATTGTTATTGCCTAAACGTAATCACTCAAGCATTTGTATGTCCTTTAGATTTCGCACCTCGTCTCCAGCGTCCTCGTCATCATCCCTTTCATTGTCTACTTCCATTCCTATCTCTTCGGTTAAGTCTATGTCAAACCTCCCTTGTAGTCCCTCTTCTTGATAGAACTCTCCATCATATGTGTTTGGGTTGAAGTTGTAATCTTCATCGTTTGGGACAGGTAGTTTACCGTGTGGCAATACCTTGTGCACAATAGACCAACCCTTAAGATGCTCAGCGTCTTTGCACGCGTATGACGTATAATAAACCTGGACGGCATGTTGAGCCACAATGTAGACATATTTTCCTAGATAGACGGAATCCTGTCGAATCTCGACTAGCCCAAGCTTAGGGGTCCGTCTCGTTACTCCAGGATAAAACCAGTGGCATTTGAATACGACATGAGTAAGAGGTTTGGAACCATAGAATGATAGTTCATAGATTTCTTCAATTCTTCCATAATAGTCGAGTCCATCAGTGCCAAGCGTAACAACTCCCCTGTTTGTGGTTTTTCGATTGGGCCGACTCTGCTCGTAGCTTGCTGTGTGAAAACGATATCCATTCACATCATAATCGGTAAATGACTTGACCCTAACAGCATAGCCGTTTGCAACCTGTCTCAGCTCATCACTTATAGGCACATCAGTTTGGGCTTTCTGTTTGAACCAACAAATGAAATCGGGGCTCCCTGGTCCCTCACCCTGTGAAAGATGGGTATCATTTTCTTATGGGGTAGGTTGCCTTGATCCATGCTAGGATTGACGAAGAAATTCCCTATACCAATGAGAAACAAGGGGGTTGGACGAAGAAACAAGGACATACGGCGAAATGAAACAAGTTCGTTCAGAACTTACCCAATGAACGGCTGCACCTCGACAAGGTTGGTCAACACATATAGCATGATAGTGCGCCAGTCTTTATTTTTCAATTGCTTAGTGGTCGATGCACTTGCGCTTCTGAGTTGCCCTTGGAAAAGGCTGAGGTTCGATTCATTTTTGCCAGCATTGTAACGAGGGGGTGGATTATAAACGCTAGGAAGTTTCTCAGTGTAGTATTTCTCTATGAAGTTCGACACCTCCTCTAGAATGTATGCCTCTGCAATGGAAGCCTCAATTTTGGCTTTATTTCTATATTTTTTGCGAAGAGTTTTTAGACATCTCTCAATTGGATAGCACCAACAGTTCTGCACGGCCCCCCCATCCGTGCCTCATACAGGAGGTGCACAATCAAATGCTGCATCGACAAGAAGAAGCCGGGTGAAAAGATCTTCTCCAACTTACAGAGCAACACGGGTGCCGCTTTTTCCAAGTCATCAATGACGGTCCGAGAGAGCTCCTTGGCACAAAGCTGGCAGAATAAGTAGCTCAACTCTGCCAGCACTTGCCAGACATGCTCCGAGACATAGCCTCGAACCATCGCCGGAAGAAGCCGCTCAATCCATATGTGGTAGTCATGACTCTTCATTCAGTTGACTCGCAGAGTGCCTAAGTTCACTCCCCTCTTTAGATTCGCTGCATACCCATCAGGGAACATTAGCGTCTTGATCCATTCAAGTACTTCCCTCCTTTGGTCATTTTTCAAGACGAAATTGGCCTTAGGCCTTCTCCAGGTCTTGCCATGACTAGGAGGCTGCATCTCTTGATTTGGTCTATCGCACAACATTGCCAGGTCCACTCTAGCCTTAGGGTTGTCCTTAGACTTTTCAGTGTCCATGAGTGTTGCCCAAAGTGCCTCGGCGACATTCTTTTCAGTGTGCATTACATCAATGTTATGTGGCAGAAGAAGGTCATCGAAATAGGGGAGCCTCGTCATGCCCGAGATATGAGTCCACATATGTTGCTCACCATATCCCACAAAACCACCTTCTTCATTGGGCACAAGAGCATCTATCTGAGCATGAACCTCGGCACCAGTCATCATCCCCGGTGCAAGGTTTGTCACTTTGACACCTTTCGTAAAGTTCTTGATGTCTTGTCTGAATGGATGGTCAAGAGGTAGGAATTGACGATGTATGTCGAAAGACGAATACTTTCCACCCTTCTGCAACCAAATGAACCTCACACCTTCCTTGCATATTGGGCATGGGAACTTCCCGTGAACACACCAGGCGCAGAATATCCCATACGCCAGGAAGTCATGCAGGGAGTAGTGGTACCAAACGTGCATTTTGAAGGTTGTCTTTGTAGCTGGATCGTTTGTCCATACCCCTTCGTCCCAAGCACGGACCAATTCATCAAACATGGTCTCCATGAACACACCCATATTACTCCCTGGGTGTCCAGGAATTATCAACGACAAGAATACGTTATGTCGTTGAAAGGAGACACCGAGGGGGGAGATTAAGGGGGATAACGAAGACGGGCCAACATGTGTATGGGGCAGCCATCATTCCATAAGGATTGAACCCATCTATTGCCAGCGCAACACGTACATTACGAGCCTCATCTGCTTTGTCATGATGTTTGTCATTAAAGCGGATCCAAGCTTCACCATCGGATGGATGTACCATCTTGTCAGGATTGTACCATTTGCCATTTTTGTGACATGTCATCTGTTTCGTGGATTCCTTGGTCATGTATAGCCGTTGGATCCTCGGTAGGAACCGAAGGTACCGTAGGATTTTCACGGGGATTGTAAGTTGCCTCTTCTGGCCATCATCAGAGTCTACCTCTAGGTACCTAGAGGATTTACACTTTGGATAGAACTTTGCATGCTCGTGTTCTTTCCTAAATAGGACGCACCCCTTCGGACAAGCACGTATCTGCTCATACGACATCTTAAGTGCACGAAGGAGTTTCTGTGATTCGTACTTGCTCTTTGGTAGAATGTGGCCCTCCGGAAGCAGGGTGCCAATCACGGCCAACATCTTATCGAAGCCAGGTCGACTCAAGTTTAACTCGGACTTAAACCCCATTAAGCGTCCAATGGCATCAAGTTGAGACACCGTTGACCGATCGTGAAGGGGTTTCTGTGCCAAGTCCATCATGTCATAGAACGCCTGTGCGGCTGCCTCCATCTCCTCCTTCTCACGTCCCTCATCGAACTGTCCTTGGTGAAAGTCATCTAACATGTCTGCTACCCCGGCATCAGCATCAAAAGCCTCCACCCATGGTCTCACCACCTCCTCTCTCATACAATGGGCTTCACCATGGTGGACCCACCGGGTGTAGTCCGACGTAAATCCATTTTTCACAAGATGTTTACCCATTTCCACCTTGTTTACCCTTCTCCTGTTTCCACATTTGCTGCAGGGACACAAAACTAGGCAATGTCCTTTAGCAGCCTTGCCAAATGCACTGTTCAAGAAAGCATCAGTCTTGTTCATCCATTCTGTGGTGTAATCACTCTGACTTCTCTGGCCCATGTACATCCACTGACGATCATCCATCCTCTAACATATGTATCAGCGAGTAATGTAACCATCAATTGCATCTACATGGTGTTCCTACTATCTAATAGGTGAGGATAGGTCCTAATCCCACCCACGGATACGTAGATGAGGTTAGTTTCCATGTTCTACTCCTATTCGAGATAGAATTTCAGCAGCACCTCCCCGCTATTCTCCAGATACACGTCTTGCCAAAGAAGAGTGCGTATCCGGAGAACAACAGGGAGGTGATGCCGAAACTCTGTCTCGGACCAGAGCAGACCATGGAAACTAACCCATCTACGCATCCGTGGGCTGTCCAAAAAACGTGGACAATCCGAAACAGATATGGTCATAGATATGCAAAGATCTACATACCTCCAACCATATCTCTTTCGAACGGGAGACGCTTAACTTGGTTACGCGATCTACGACCATGATACGAAAAGAGAGGTTATACCTAGGGTGGCGGCGGAGTCAGGCTAGCGGGGCCATGGCGGGTCGGTGCAGTGGCGAGGTCATGGCGGAGTCAGGCTAGCTAGCCTGACTCCACCGCCACCCTAGGTATAACCCCTCTTTATGTATCATGGTCGTAGATCACGTAACCCAGTTAGGAGTCTCCTGTTCGAAAGAGATATGGTTGGAGGTATGCAGATCTTTGCATATCTACGACCGTATCTATTTTGGATTGTCCACATTTTTTGGACAGCCCGCGGATGCATAGATGGGTTAGTTTAAATGGTCTGTTCTGATCCGAGATAGAGTTTTGGCATCACCTCCATGTTGTTCTCCGGATACACACTCTCCCTGGCAAGACGTGTATCCAGAGAACAGTGGGGAGGTGCTGCTGAAATTCTGTCTCGGATAGGAGTAGACCATGGAGACTAACCTCATCTACGCATCCGTGGATGGGATTAGGACCTATCCTCACCTATTAGACAGTAGAAACACCTATTAGACAGTAGGAACACCTTTGGATAGTGTTGATTATTTGGGCAATGACAATGTTGATAGTGATGACGAGACCTATGATCCAGCTAATCCCAATCATGAAGATTATTTCTAATACATGTAATACTATGTTTCTGTAATTATGTTTTGTTTATTTTGCATCTATTTATATTTCTAATTACGTCTTGTTTATTCTTTTTAATTGCAGGTGATTGAACAAAGATGGCGGGCTGAAGCGACCATCACAGGGACGTGTCCTCGCTTTACCAAACACCACGCACTGCAGATGCCGCTGCAGGTGAGGGGCCGTCGGACAGGAGGAGGAGGAGCAGCGGCCGCAGGAGGCAGCCGCCGCCACCTCCTACCACACAACGTGAGGAGGACGAGGAGGAGGCGAGGCCCAGGATGACGACGAGCTGGTTCGGCAGACGGACGAGGAGGAGGGGGCGCACGAGGCGGAGGGGACGCACGAGGAGGATGGTACGGGTTCCGCTTCCTCTGGTTTGTCCAACGTCTACTTGCAAGGTCTAGCGAGCCTCCCTCTGATTCCGCTTCCTCACCAATGTCCAATGATTCGCCCCGAAGGGCAAAAGTAAGTAACTTTAGATTTAATCACCACCACTTCATATGATATGTTGAAAATCGATAGAGAAACTAATATTTTTTCTTAATCACTTGTGCAGGAACTGGACGATTGTGTCGGGTGGTGGTCACGGATGCCTGGTCAATAACGTCCTGGGTCTTCTATGCAGGCAACACTACCTTGGCCTGGTTGACTACGCCAGCAGGAGGGAGCTGGCCTAGACGTTTGACCACTACGCCGTTGCCCCCGATGTGGGTTACCCCAATAAGGCGGAGCGGGTGAAGTCAGAGTTTTGGGTAAGTCTCCCTCGCACTACACTGCTCAATACATCACATTCATTGGACTTTTCTTGAAATAATAAATGGATACATCACGTCTGTATGCAGACTTATTTCAGATGCGAGGAGGGATCTGAGGCCAGGGCAGATTTGGTGGCTACCAAAGCCTATAAAAAACTCATCACCAACATGCATCACGAGACGCGCATCCAGGCCATCATAACCTACTACGGGTCGAAACTTGGAGAGAAGGTCAGCAAAGAAGAAGCAAGAAAGATGACGCTGACCCGGGACCAGTACCTTGAGGTAGATAAAGAACATTAATATTGATTCGTTTTGAGATTAAGTTGGTTTAATTTGATCTTTTTATATGTCAAATACTTGATGATGTGTAGATGTGTCCCTGGTGGTGCTCCTCGTATCCCGAGTGTTGGGCGATGATCGTGGACAAGTGGTTCACGCCCGGGTGGGCCGAGACGCACGATGCTGTCCGGGAGCGGCGTTTGCAGATGCAAGGTCCAGCACACCAAGGCAACCGCAACCTCGCCGGATACAAACAATTATGGGTATGCGAATTCATTTATCTATTCTGACGCTCAATTATGCCTGATTTCTAATCATCTTGCTGTCTTTGTCGTAGTCGGAGGCACATGGTGGCCAGCAATGCTTCGACTTCCAGGCATGGTGTATGTCTCACAAGGGCAAGACGACGTCCGGCGTCTCCTACAACCCGGAGGACCCGCCCGAGGCGTACACCAGCCCGAGCGTCCACACCCGCATCAGTGAGTACACGTCGGCGGCAAGGTCGGTCCATGGGCCAGAGTACGACCTGAGCACCGAGGACTTTGATGTAGAGATCGTCATGAGGGTGGGTGGAGGCAAGAAGCATGGACGGTACTGGCTTGGTGACGACGCCATCGACTCGACCTCTACTCCCTCTCTCTCCTAGATCCGAGCACGGAGCATGAGCGCAAGCCCAGCCATACGGCCACGGCCAAGCGCTTCACAGCAACGGGTCAACGCACTCGAGGTTATTCCTGTTTTCCTCATCATACATTAATCTTTACACACCTTAATTAGCTTTGTATTACTGAAACATTGGAGTGAAATATTGCAGGCCCGACTGGAAGAAGAAGCAAGGCAACGTCAGGACCTGGCTGCCCAGCTGTAGTCTGAGCGGGCCGCGCGAGAGGCCCAGGCGCGGAGGATGGCGGAAATGATGCAGTTCATGCAGATTCTTGGGCAACATACGGGTCTAGCTGTGCCACCTGGGTTGTTCGCTCCACCTCCGACTCCTGCAGCTGCAGCTACTCATGTGAGTTTTCGCTTGTGCTTTGCTTGTATGACCTAGATTAGCTATCCAAGTAATCTTGTCTAACGCATGCAATCTCTTTTCCTTTGTGCAGCCTCAGTCGGAGGGTTCAAATAATCCAGCTCATGGGCCTCTGACTGATCCAGCTTTTCCTTCATCAGGCACTCAGTTTCCACCTTGGTGATGAGTAGCATTAGTTGTATTTGCATTTGTTGTTCACTTGGTGATGGATTTCTGATATACTTGTCATGCGCACTAGTGATATATTTGGATAATTGTGATATATGTGATAGATATTTGGATTGATGTATGTGATATATGTGATATATTATGATGAATGTGATATATGCGATGGATGTGATAAATATGTGATGTATGTTTGGATGGATGTGAGATATATGTGATAATTTGTGTTTGTCGTGATGGAATATAAAAAATGAATAAAAAACTGGTTTTGGTCAGTTTGCCAAGTGCAATGGTCACTGCACTCGGCAAAGCTGGAAAAAGGGGCGCCAAGCCATTTCCATGGCACTCGGCAAAGAATTGTTTAAAAAAAATAAATAACTTTGCCGAGTGCCACCCATCCGGCACTTGACAAAGAATTTTTTAAAAAATAAAAAACTTTACCGAGAGCCACCCGTCTGGCGCTCAGCAAAGAAATTTTAAAAAATAAAAATAAAAAACTTTGCCGAGTGCCATCCTGGGCGGCGCTCGGCAAAGAATTTAAAAAAATTTGCCGAGTGCCAGCCCGGGCGACGCTCGGCAAAGAATTAAAAAAAATGAAAACTTTGCCGAGTTCTCGTCAGGATTGGCACTTGGCAAAGTCGCCGTCACCGTTTCCTGCGCCGTGACGGCTCGTTTTCTTTGCCGAGTGCTGTCTCGGCACTCGGCAAAAGCTAGCTTTGTCGAGTGCCCGACAAATGGCTCTCGGTAAAGGCTGCTTTGCCGGCCATTTTTTTCCAAGTGGCCTTTGCCGAGTGCGACACTCGGCAAAGCCTTTGCCGAATGTATTTAGGGCTTTGCCGAGTGCCGGCAAAGCGCCTGAATCCAGTAGTGCGTGTCATGTGCTGTCATGCTGGGTAGGTTGTCCTAATAATTCATCTTGTTTTACCTATGGGGTGTAGGAAGCGTGTTTGACTACGCTCCAAGTTCCAAATGAGTTCGGCTGAAAATAGCTGAAAAATATTGTTCCGGCTGAATTGTTGTGAAAAAAAACACTATCCCGGCTGAAAAAACAAGCCAAACAAGCCAAACTTTAAGATAAGCGAAAGGGCCAAAGGTATGTTCTACGTCCAAAGGAAAAAATGGAAAAGATATGTACCTCAGCTGAGAGCTCCCGTCGGACATCCGCTCTGGGCCGGTTCTACGTCCGTACGAACGGGAGTTTCCCAAGCGCTTTTCTATTTTATATATTTATTATTTTTTGTCCGTTAATTAATGCCCGTGTCTAATTCTTTTTCAACTTTGCATCTTCTATTGCACCAGGTTCCGTTCGGTTGGGTGTTTGCTGAAATTTCTTTTCTTTCTATTCGTCTTGTATCTGGTTTCCTGTTGGCTTTCTTTTAGCAGTATTTTATCAGATTTCCACCATCCTCATAATTAGTTAGAAAGGGCTGAATCGAACTCCGTATCACGTTAGATAAAAGCTATTCTAACTCATACTCATATGAACACAGGTCTTATTTATTGTTTGTTTTTACTCTTATTAAGATTCCTATTCCGGTTACTCAGAGCTGGAGAGATCTAATTGGATTAAGATTCCAAGTTGTCCATATTGCTATATTTTTCCTATTTGAATTAAGATTCCTATCCACCCAAAATCGAAGAGATCTAATTGGATTATGATTTCTTGTTATATAAAGAGAAGGGCTATAGACGGTTTTCAACGTTCACAAAGTTAAGGGATGGCCGGACCAAAAAATAGGTGGAGAGAAATTTTACCTCTTTATTATTAGGTATATATATTATTTGTTTATGCTTTTGTATTTTATTTGGATTTAAGAGATGCAAATCATCGATGTCTCTTTGCAACCATCATGAGGTTTTGAACCAACCTGAGCGAGTTGGGTTCATTTATGACACGTGGTGCCTTAGTTTCTAAAACAAACACAAAAGGAATCCGATCAGAACATCTTGTATTTGGATTTGGATTAGGATTACTAATTATATTTAGGTTATTTGAAGATGCCATACATATGTTTAAGATATATAATGCGAGAGCTATAGAAAGACGTGAAGAGGGACAATTTCCACATTTACGGAGTTAGTTAGGGGGAGGTGGACGAAAAAAATGGCCAGAAAATTTGTCTCTTTATTATTATTAGATATATATATATATATATATATATATATATATATATATATAAGATGTAAGTTTTGTGTTTAATTGGTGTAAATTAATTAATCAAGAAGGGCTCATTCGATTATAGCAGATTAACGCCAGGAATCATTCCGGTTAACAAAGGCTTATATAAATTAAATAAGAATTCCTGGCCAGAATTTTTCATAGGAGTCGTTCTTGCGAAACCGAACGGGGCCTAAGTAGGAATAGTTAAAATTACTCGAAAAATTATTTGATCATTTATTTGTTTTTTTATTTTCTATATGTTTTATTTAGTTCTCCTTTAAAAATCTTCCAATTTGACTTTCATAGAAATAATCTAGCTATTTTTTGTTTTATTTGTTTAATAATTTTGTATTATTTTTATAAGTTTTATTTTAATAATTTTGTATTATTTTTATAAGTTTTATTTGCATCGTTAGATCTGGATCGAGTGGTATAGAAATCGAGTGTTTGGCTGGGATCTGCGATTATTTTTGTCTGTTGCAATAGAGTGTTTTTAGGGGATCTAGCACTCAGTGTCAAATGTGCCTAAAACACTCGAACATTAGATACACCCTTATAATAACATAAATAAAGAGAGATGTATCCAATCATACAACGGTACTTAGATTTGATCTAATTGGTCCGAAGACTAAGGACGGATTCCCTAGCCGTTGTCCAAAAGGAAGTCAACCAAACACGATTGATTATTTGCACATGAAGGATCCGCGGATCACTCAAGTGATTCTGACTGAAGATTTAGTGAGGTCGATCTTGCTGAGGTAAGACTCCGTTAGTGACCCGTGCTAGTGTAGTACAGATGCTCGCCGACCTTGAGCCAGCCGGTGGCGAGGGCGAGGCCCTGGTCACTGTACATGGTCACCGGCTTCCTGTCCAGAGCCACGCTCATGGCCCCCGAGTTCTTCAGCGCATGGGGAACCGCCACGAACTTCAACGCGAGGTACACCAGCTTCCGGATGAAGGGGGTACTTCATCAGCAAATCCCACTGAAGAGTCCTCCCCTGCAGGTTCACATAGGGCGTGATTGGTTGCCCGAACCGGACCGTCATATGGCCCATCCCACATCCTTTGGTGTATTCGTCTGTGCTTAGTTGCCCAACTCGTATCTTTCTCCTGCTTCCTCCCGTGCAGATTCCCTCCATTCCGGACGGCGCCGTCTTTTCAATCCCCGCTTCCCTCTCGGTGCAGGCTCGCTCGGTGCTTGGCAGGACCCTTCACGCAGAGTGCGGGAGATGAGGCCGTCCGGACCATAAAAGCGCGCGCGGGTCGCGGCTAGGGTTACCGCCCTCACTCTTCGCCTCTCCTTTAGCCATAGCTCCAGTGCGAACTCCCGTCTTGCTCCCCCTCGACCTCGGTAGCCCTACCGAGGCGACCCTCGCCGGTGGATTTCTCTCGGTCCTCCGGCGCTTGGACGGTATATACCACCTGTGCTCTTTCCCTCCTCCTTCTTCAGTGTCGATTTTGTTGATTTGTTGGTGGATTTTGCTTGAAATGCCAAGAAATCAGGGTTCTCGGTTTGACATCCTCAGATCTGTGCGATGCTATACCTGATTTACTTGTTCCTAGCTCAGATATGTACATGATGCTTCGTATTTGGTTTATACCTCATGTTTTGTGTAGATCTTGTACATGTTGATGCCTATTTTGTTGTACACACTGAGTAAAGTGTCTAGAGGTCAGCGACGTTGATTATGTAACAGTATACGCTGGAGGAGCACCCTTTGGTATGGCAGCCGCATCTTTCATAGTTTATTTTGTCTAATTTTTTGCTTGCTAAGCAGTACACACCCATGTTGCATGCTCCCTTTCTAATGTTGCCCTCCATCTTGTTGGTAGACATGGCCTTTAAAGCTAGGCGAAGGGCTGCTGCTGCTATGGTTGTTGCAGTGGCTACTTGGTTTTTAATGTGGTTTAGGAGGAGAGTTGAATATTCATGCTCAGTCACCTATGGTCCCTTGGCTGAGAGGGACAAACAGAGAATGAACAACCTTAGATACATCTATAAATCTGATGATGTGCACTGTGTCAACCTTCTTAGAATGAAGAGGGCCCCTTTTTCCAACTTTGTGACCTTTTTTCGTAGTAGAGAGCTTGTCACTGACAGCATACATGCATCTGTTGAAGAACAAGTAGCCATGTTCTTGCATGTTGTTGGTCACAATGAGAGGTTTAGGGTGGTTCACCTTTAGGAGGTCCGCAGAGACATTTAGTAGGTTCTTCCAGAAGGTGTTATATGCGGTAGGAGGGCTGAGGAATGAATTGATTGTCCCTTCTGCTACCAATGTCCATCCTAAGATCCTTAGGAGCAGAAGGTGGTACCCCTATTTCAAGGTTGGTATCCATAACTTGTCATACATAGGTCTCATTCATTATCAGTTTAGTGTCAATGTTCACTTGCACTTATGTTTTGTTGATTTAGGATTGCATAAGAGCAATTGATGGTACTCATGTATTAGCTATAGTGCCTGTGAAGATGCAAGCTGCCTTTAGAGGCAGGAAGCACACCATCACACAAAATGTGTTGGCAGCCGTGGACTTTGACCTCAGATTCACCTATGTGCTTATTGGTTGGGAGAGATCTGCACATGATGCTCTTATCTTGTCTGATGCTCTTGAAAGAGCTGATGGCCTTAGAGTGCCACCAAGTATCATCCAAACCACATAAAACCATTGACACTTTCCTTAATTCTAAATGAAACTACTAAAACATATTTCTATCTGCTAATTTCTAGGCAAATTCTACCTTGTCGATGCTGGCTATGCAGTGAGGTCTAGTTTCTTGCCACCATTTCATGCCACAAGGTACCATTTCGTGCCACTAGGTACCATTTGAGGGAGTTTGGTTGAAACCGACCTCAAAATCAAAGAGAGCTTTTTAATCTAAGGCATTCGTCTCTTAGAGTAACAGTTGAGAGGGCTTTTGGGGCTCTAAACAATAGATTCAGGATATTGGACAACAAGCCTTTCCACCCATACAAGACCCAAGTTAAGCTTGTTCTTGCCTGTTGTATTCTTCACAATTAGATCCTCAGGCATGGGCAGAACGAGCATGTACCTGCTGAATCCACATGGACTCATAACCTCAATGACAATGCCTCACAACCAGATCATGTCCCTAACAATGGTACCTGGGCACAACAGATGGAGGCATGGGCTGCATAGAAGTGGCAAAACAGGGGGAATTCTAGGGTGTAGTGGCATGGTGTGTGTACTGTTTAGTAGCATTGAAGGAACTTGTATTTTAACTGAGACCTATGGCACTTTATAATGATGTAGTACCTATTCCTTTTTTGCCTTTTTGATCTGTTGAACTTGTATTTCATATCATGTAATTTGTTTTCCTTACGTACTGGTTGTTCAATGTTATGGTGGTTGTGGATAGGAAATGGACAATATGCCTGACCAGGTTGTTAACATTGGTGGTGAGGACAATGTGGTGGAACAGGGTGGGGTAGTTGCTACTGATGATGGCAACCAAGCTGCCCCTCAGCCCAATGGCCCTATGCACTGGACTCCTGTCTAGTCTGGGTTCATGCTAAGGAGGTTCCATGATTTGGTGGGGCAGGGGGTCAAAACTAAGAAAGGGTTCAAGGAGGTACATGTTAGGCAGGTTGCACTCATGGTCTCTGAGTTTGTTGGGGTTAATGTGAGCACCCAGCAGATTTACAATCACCTAAGAAAGTGGGGGCAAAGATGGGTTAAGATTGTTAGGCTCAAGGATTTGAGTGGTGCTCCGTGGGATGAGGACCACCATATGATAGTACTTGATGATGAACACCTGCTTGGCCACACCAAGGTTAGAAATTGTTTAGATAACACCTCAACTATCCCTTTTCTTTTTCGTTTGCTCCCCAATGTCTAATAGTTACATCTGTTTCACTAACTAGGACCATCCTGCTGATCCTAAGTTCTTGAACACAACAATAGAGAACTATGTTCAGATGGAGGCCATCTTTGGTGGTAACCAGGCCAAAGGCAGGTATGCAATGGGCTCAAATGAGCCTCTGGGTACTCCAACTGACATTGGCCAAGGTGATATTGATGTCGTTGAGGATATCACTGACTTAGGTGGCACACAGGCTGATTCTGGAAAGGGAACTCCTTCTGGTATGGAAGGCTCTAAGGGTTCTGATGCCAAGGGCCAGGAGGAAAGGGATGGAAAGAGAAGGAAGCTTGCCCAAGAGGAAATAGACCTCATGAATGGAATGATCAAGGCTGTGGAGTCTATAGGAGATGCCCTCAAGACTCAACAGCACAATGAGGTGCATCAGGATCTTTATGGCTGTGTTATGGACTGCCCTGGGTACTCACAGGAGGCACTCATGTTTGCCCTGGTTTACCTGCTGAAGAACAAGGCTGAGGGACTTTGCTTTCTTCAGATGATAGAGGCTTATAGGATCCTGTGGCTTAGGACCTACCTGAGCACAACCTACTTTGCTTAGATGCATATGAGTTGGCCTCTCCACTTTTGCATATAGCCATGCTAACTGTCTTATGCTGTAGGGAGTATTTTGATGTGTATCACTTACCTCGACTGATGCTACAAAGAACCATTTGCCTCCTGACCAAGGCTACACCTAGTTTGGAATAGAATAGGAGCTATAGTGATGGATGTGAGGCTTTGTTGATCTGTGTGGTGTAGACATTAACAAAGGGTGATGGATTGTCACTTAGTTGATCTGAGCCCTAAAATACCTTGGATTGTCACTTAGTTGATCTGAGACATTTTAGATGATGTTATTATTCTTGTTATTCTTATTGTTGGAGTTCCTATTTGACTAATGATGCAAACTATAGCAATCTGAGATGGTTGTGGGTATTCTTCCTGTTGGTGCTTTATTATCTTCTTGTGTTTTCTCATGTCTGTCATCAAACCGTGGGATGGCTAGGATGGACATGTCCTATGTTTCCATGGGAGTCATGAACTTGTCTCAGCAATTTGTGTTCTTATTTACCACCTGGGATGATTGCAGTTAGCTTGCAAGATGATCATAAGTTAGTTTACATTAGCTGAGGCCTATGTTTTTGTGCTTATGATGTCAACCATTTTTTTGACTGAGGCTGATACAATTGTGAGATCCTTTTCATGCCTATGAAAATAACAGTGCCAGTTTGAGTAATGGATTATGCACATTGATGACTAAGGCATTGTCATTGATTTAGGAGTCCATGTGGATTCAGTAGGCACATGCTTGTCCTGCCCATGCCTGAGGATCCAATTGTGAAGAATACAACAGGTAAGAACAAGCTTAACTTGGGTCTTGTATGGGTGGAAAGGCTTGTTGTCTAATATCCTGAATCTATTGTTTAGAGCCCCAAAATCCCTCTCAATTGTTACTCTAAGAGACGAATGCCTTAGATTAAAAAGCTCTCTTTGATTTTGAGGTCGGTTTGAACCAAACTCCCTCAAATGGTACCTTGTGGCACGAAATGGTGGCAAAAAACCAGGCCTCACTGCATAGCCAGCATCGACAAGATAGAATTTGCCTAGAAATTAGCATATAAAAATATGTTTTAGTAGTTTCATTTAGGATTAAGCAAAGTATCAATGGTTTTTTATGGTTTGGATGATACCTAGTGGCACTCTAAGGCTATCAGCTCTTTCAAGAGCATCAGACAAGATAAGAGCATCATGTGCAGATCCCTCCCAACCAGCAAGCACATAGGTGAATCTGAGGTCAAAGTCCACGGCTGCCAACACATTTTGTGTGATGGTGTGCTTCCTGCCTCTAAAGGCAGCTTGCATCTTCACAGGCACTCTAGCTAATACATGAGTACCATCAATTGCTCCTATGCAGTCCAAAATCAACAAAACATAAGTGCAAGTGAACATTGACAATAAACTAATAATGAATGAGACCTATGTATGATAAGTTATGAATACCAACCTTGAAATAGGGGTACCACCTTCTGCTCCTAAGGATCTTAGGATGGACATTGGTAGCAGGAGGGACAATCAATTCATTCCTCAGCTCTCCTACCGCATATAACACATTCTGGAAGAATCTACCAATTGTCTCTGCGGATCTCCTAAAGGTGTGGTCAACCACCCTAAACCTCTCATTGTGACCAACAACATGCAAGAACATGGCTACTTGTTCTTAAACAGATGCATGTATGCTGTCTGTGACAAGCTCTCTATTATGAAAAATATCATAAAGTTGAAAAAAGAGGCCCTCTTCATTCTAAGAAGCTTGACACAGTACATCATCAGATTCATAGATGTATCTAAGGTTGTTCATCCTCTGTTTGTCCCTCTTAGCCAAGGGACCATAGGTGACTGAGTGTGAATCTTCAACTCTCCTCCTCTAAACCACATGAAAAACCAAACAACCACTGCAACAACCACAACAGTGGTAGCATTTTGCCTAGCTTTAAAGGCCATGTCTACCAACAGGATGGAGGGCAACATTAGAAAGGGAGCATGCAACATGGGTGTGTACTGCTTAGCAAGCAAAAATTCAGACAAAATAGACTATGAAAGACGCGGCTTCCACACCAAATGGTGCTTCTCCAACATATACTGTTACACAATCAATGTCCCTGACTTCTAGGCACTTTGCTCAGTGTGTACAACAAAATAGACATCAGCATGTACAAGATCTACACAAAACATGAGGTATAAACCAAATACGAAGCATCATGTACAGATCTGAGCTAGGAACAGGTAAATCAGGTATAGCATCGCATAGATCTGAGGATGTCAAACCGAGAACCCTGATTTCTTGGCATTTCAAGCAAAATCCACCAACAAATCAACAAAATCGACACTGAAAAGGAGGAGGGGAAGAGCATATGTGGCATATATTGTCCAAGCGCCGGAGGACCGAGAGAAATCCGCCGGCGAGGGTCGCCTCGGTAGGGCTACCGAGGTTGAGGGGGAGCAAGACGGGAGTTCGCACCGGAGCTATGGCGGAAGGAGAGGCGAAGAGTGAGGGCGGTAACCCTAGCCGTGACCCGCACATGGGCGCTTTTATGGCCTGGACGGCCTCATCTCCCATGCTCTGCGCGAAGGTTCCCGCCAAGCACCGAGCGAGGCTGCACTGAGAGGAAAGTGGGGATCGAGAAGACGGCGCCATCCGGGATGAAGGAGGGAATCTGTACAAAAGGAAGCAGAAGAAATATACGAGTAGAACAACCAAATACAGACGAATGCACCTAAGAATGCGGGATGGTCCGGTTCGGACAACCAATCATGCCTATACACGATGGAGTCAACTGCCTCTCTGCCTGGCAAATTTTGGAAAAAAATTCCGATGATGAGGAAAAGAGATTGTGTTGTGCTGTTACCACGGACAGGGCAATCCAGTAGCGGCCTTCCCCATCGTAGCGGAAGTTGTCGGGGAATCCCGGCAGGTTGTTGATGAACTTCTGGATCATGCCTTTCTTCTCGCCGGCGATGTGGTACCTCGAGCACCTCTTCCTGCATCACCACACATGGAAATGGAATAGGTCATGCCGTGAGGATCGTTGAGAAAGCGACAAACGCATATCTCACGGATTTGCTGGTAGATGGGGTGGGCCGAAAATTTTTGGGCGTCACATCGGATGTGTCGGAAGGATGTCGGGAGGGGTTTTTGGATACTAATAAAAAAACAAATTACAGAACCCATCAGGAAACTACGAGACGAATCTAATGATACTAAGTAATCATCATTAGCACATGTGGGTTACTGTAGCATTTAAGGCTTTTCATGGACTAATTAGGCTTAAAAGATTCGTCTCGCGATTTTGCCGAGAACTGTGCAATTAGTTTTTTTTTCTACATTTAGTATTCTATGCATATGTCCAAACATGCTCTTTTACTGAAGGAGGAAAAAAAAACTAAACATGGCACGTGGAGACGACATTGTACTGCACCTCGTTTTTGGTTTCATCAACATGACATGACACATGAGGACCTTGGGACGTGGATACACGAAAATTATGTCATCTGCAGACTGCAGCTCTTAACCTCTTTTTTTCATGGTGGTAAATACGGATCTATTCTAAGAGTCTTGGGCCCACGGCTCAACGTCTCTCTATTACCCCTCATTGTCACTCAATCGGTGGATCCGTTCAGCCTGTTTATTTGGTTGTGGCTTGTCGTAAACGATTATAAATTTATAGTCAGAATAATATTTTTCTTTCACACAAACCAGCCAGCAGTACTTCTTCACGAACCAGCAACGAAACGAACCAGCCAATCGAACAGGCTAGTTGTCTCTTGCTGTCATCCTCTCTCTCTCTCCCATCAGTTCGCTTACAGCATCAGTAGTTTCAAGATAAAAATCTTCACTGACACCATACCACTTATATTGTGGTCTGACCAATCTCAAATTTATACACAGAAAAAGAGACACAAGTATCAGTGACATATGTGCATACATGGCTAATTGACTACATGAGTACTGGGACAATTGTTTATCTCATCACATCGTTTGGGATAATTTAAGCCGCAGCGGCTGTGGCTTTTCTAGGTCTTTCTACAGTTGTTTATAGGAGACAGGCTGCAGCTGCAGCGAACACCTTTGGCAGTAGTTTATAGGAGACATGCTGCAGCTAAACCGTTGCCATATAAATTTTGCCAAACCTTTTGGAAGCTCACGTAGTTAAGATCAAAACGGTAGCCTTAGTAGATTTCCCTCAACCTTTTTTTAGCAAACCAAATGGTGCTATCTTGACTTGTGCTCAATCTTAGTAATTAGTTGTGGCAACACGTAGCAAGGTATTGGCCCATACTCTCCACTGACGATTTGGGTACTCTTACTCCTGCGCCTCTATTGTTTTATTGTTCTAATCAATTGTGCCTAGTGTTGTGCCTTCAATCTTGACTGCTTGCGTTCTTTCATATGAACTAGCCACTACTGCCCGCGCTTCGCTGCAGGTGATATGCTTGGTATAGGAGATTTGAAATGTTTCAAGTAGAGAGAGAGTACAACCAAGTGGCAAATGCCTTAGCCTCTTCAGCAAGACGCTGTAAAAATTGGCAAGGACAAGCGCCTGCATGTGCTCTGTCCTTCCATCATGCCGTTTGTAATTTGCGATGGCTACTGTTAAGGAAAAGGCCAGATGATTTCCACCACTAAAAATCAGAAAGAGACTGCGTAAACAGCCAAGACTCGACCAAAATCACTGGAAAGTTCGGGTGGTAGAACCAGAGGGCTCTTGGTTACGTTACCAGTTTGCCACGGACCAGACTCTAAGCCCAATTAAAAAATGGGGCCAGACAGCTAGATCTGGCCCATTGGGCCTGTAGGGCTTGTGTCTTAGCGATGCAATGAGAGTGGAAGACGGGTCGCTTCTTCTCCTAACCTCGCAGGCTTCGCAAGGCGGCCACACGCCGATACCTCCACCACCACCCGCTCCGTCGCCTCCCCCATCGTCCACGCCACCATGCTGCCACTGGCCGCGCGCCTCGCGGCCCGCCGCCTCCTCGGCCTCGCCTCCGCATCTGCGTCGGAAGCAACCGGCCGTCGGCTAGCTTCGTCTCCGGTTAGCCTCTTCTCTGCCCAACCCCTACCCCCACCATTCCCCAAACTAATCGTCTGATCTCCTCTGCGGAAAATTTTCCTTCTAGATCGCCGCCGCCTCTAGGGGCTTCGTCTCTAGCACCAGGGCCTTCTCCACGGCTCCTAACTACATGAGCACTCCTCGGATCCGTTCCCTCCGCGTTTGCCTGATCTGGTTGGTGGTTGATAGCTCAGCTGAGTTGACGTTTTCTATTGTTGTTGCAGCACCGTGATTCGCTAGAGAACAAGCCGGACATGAAATGGGAGTTCTCGGATGTGAATACGAAGAAGGTACCGAGTTACTGACTACCCTTGCCTTTGTTTGTCATTCGCCTACACCTCTACTCAATAGGGTAAATTGGCTTTGTTTGGATTGATCATGTCAGATGTTGTCCATAACTGTGCTTGGATCCTCAGTGTCTCAGATATGGTAGCGAGGATAGTGTATTAGTGTTTCCAGTGGGATGGTGGTGTTAGTGGATTGGCCGGCTCACTTGGATGTTGAAGTTTTCAGTTTGAGCTGATTGTTTGTTTATGAGAGGGACATATCCTTGTAATGTGACACTTCACCAATGAGCTAATGTAATATGGCGATGGGCTTAATGTTGGACCTTGTTGACCTAATAACATGCTTGGTGAAAGCAGCTATATGTTCAATTAGGACCACAGAGAACTTATACACCTTCCAATTTTACACTTAAATTTATACGGCTTCCAATTTATAGGGTGGAGCATATATTTCTTTCTCGAACATGTAGGAGAGCTGTGTATCATTTCATTAAAAGGAAAAGAAATAGTCGTACATAGACCCAGACACACACACATGCACCTGCTAAAAACCTGATAAACTGATCACCTGGAATTTTTAAAAGAAATGACCGGACCAAAATCAACAGCCCCTAAAAGACATGCAACACAAACTTTATAAAGACAAGGTAACAATTATTACTTTGCCATCACCACAATGTACCTCCACTATCAACCCTCAAATTTGTTTGCAATTTCTATTTATTTCTATATCTTAGGGTTTTCTGCTTTGGGTTAGCAAGTAGGAACCGCTTACTTTTGAATCAAATTTGGTTTGTACCTCAACCATCAAAATTTAGTCCTTAAATTGTTGTATAGCCTGCAATGTAGTATTATCTTATCTACAATAATTCATTAGGACAGGAGACATGAAGCCTAGAACTGAATTTTCATGTTGCATCTTATGGTTTGTTCTGAATTTTGATTGCTGCAAACTTGCCTAAATGTAGAATCCTAAAATGGTCAAAATTGTTTGCATTGTGAAAACATGATTTAGCAGGGTACAGTTCATATATTAACAGATCAATTAGTGGTTGTAGATATTTAACAATCTGATCTCTGAATGTGAGGTCAAGCAAAGCGCTCAGTTTCAGTGTGCGTCTCAAGTACAAGGCTATAGAAATTGTGGAAAACCTACCATGTTGCAAGCAAGCTTCGCCGATGTTTTTGAAAATCAACATCTTGTGACAAATGTATCCAGAAAATTGCTCAGGTGCTGTAATAAGAATATGTTAATTTTCACTTTATGTGTCAAACTTTTTGAAAAAGGGGAATTTGTGAACTGCCAGTTGAATATACAAGAACAAGAGTGAGCTGGCAAATAAGAGCGCACGGCCTATATCGACGCGGCGGCTCCCCAGCGCGGCGGTGTGCTAGTGCCCTATCTCTCTACCCCGAAGGCGAGGCAGCCACGACCGGCGGCGGTGGTTCCGCACGAAGGTAAGAACCGGCTATTGTGGTTGCATACTGAAGCTAGGGCTAGTGACGGCGTGACACACAGAGGCAACGCTAATCGGTGGCTATTGTGCAGGGAGGCTCAAAGGGGAAGGCCACGCCTATGACCCCATCAGTGCTCGCCACCACCTATAGGTGCTCGTGTAAGTTTCTGGTTCCTCTTGCTTGGAATTTTACAAAAACGCTAGCTAAATAGACTGTTTTCGTACCCCATGTTAGTAGGTGTTGGGTGAATTTTGGTGCTGCGCATGTTTGTATTTACCATTCCAATAGGTGTTTATGGTAGGGCTTCAATTGGCAGCGCCAGGCACGATCACAATTACAGTCAACAAATAGATCCATTGGACCTAACACCACACACACAACTAATTCTCATTGGACATAACACAAGAATGGATAGTGGGTGTAACATATGAAGAACTATTTCTCACCAAAAAGGAAACTACAAATCCAAGGGATGGTCCCTCTCAAAACAATTGTTCATTGCCTAGGCAGCTAGAAAAAATACTTCTTGTTGTTCCCACGATGGTCATCAGTTAGGGCAGCTGCCTCAACGCCAGCGGTGGCACCATCACCATTAGTCCCTGGCACTGTCGCCACCAGAGGTGGTGCCGACAGCGCTCCTGGTACTGCACGGCACACGAGGGGTGCGAGGAACGGAGCACATCTTCGGCCATAGTCTCCAGCGATCACCCTGATGGTGGCTATGGTGAGGTGGATGCGAAGGTGGTCAGGGATGGCAGGGCGCTGGACGGCTAGGAAGTTGAACTTGCGTTGTCTGGGGAGGCACTCACCATAGAAGCAGAACATGGCGGCATCATATGCTAGGGCCGCCTTAAGGACATGCCAAAACCTACCGATCCAGAGCCTGAGTCAGGTGTGTGGGATGCAGATCTCTGTAGCCCAGCTGCCCCAACTCCGCTCTCGCACGCCCGTCCAGCCTAGGGCCTTCTGTGGGCGATGGCGAGTGGACATTGTTGGCACCATAGCCAAATGCCCTCCACGGTGCCGCTGGGAACGTCCCCTCCTCGCTGGTGCCACGTTGCTGGTTGGCGTGGCCGCTGCGGGCATAGTTCATCACCTGTAACGTGCAAGAAACTTGAGTGAGGGTAGAGCGGTGGTGTTGAGTGGAGATGAATGGGATAGAGGGTGTGTTTTTAAACGCGCGGCCAGAGATAGACTGGTGTGCTGTTACCTGACTTGTCAATTAGTGAAGTACGAAGTTAAAAAATGGAGGGGACCATATTTCGATGTTTTGTAAGCACCAATTCGAACCTAAACCTACTGGTGTGGTTGTGCTAGATTCTATTCTCAGATAGTAAATGCATACACGTACCATTTTCAGAATTCTATAGGTTGTTTTACTTGCTGGCCAAGCGTAGTTTTCTGGGTTTGTTCTTGTTCCCATGCTTGTTACCTGCAAGCCATTCAGATCTGCACCTCTTACACCACAGTGGTTATTAGCACACAAGGTTAGTGATGCTCTGATAAAGGTTTTAGGTGTGGGTGTACTGAGAGTGTTTCATTCGACGTCAAATTAGTTGTTCCACTTTCTTGTATTTTTAAACATCTGATTAGAGGACCACTAAAATGAAGTGCCATTGTCCAGGCTTCAATGTAGTTGGGCATATTACCAGATAATAGATCTAGATTAGGGAACGTTCCTGCTGTTCCAATATGGAATACATGCCATTACAAACACCCAACACATATATTTATCTCAAGGGGCAAATAAGGCCATTGGACAGTACATATGCGAGAATACACACAACCAAGGTACACACATAGGTACTTAATAACACACATGCTAGAATAGCATAGGAGACTAACACTGCTAAATAACATATTGGAGACCGGGACTCTAGGTGGATGGAATGAGCCATGGGCTTCTAGTTGCACATGTGCTGGTATTAGCGATGGAATATTCGCTGGATGGTACATAGCACTGTGCCATAGCACTAGGTTACAGCGTCCTCAAGAGTCTACTAGGATAGCATAGGGCTCCAAACGTAGTACCCCCAGACTTCCTAGAGAGCTCTGGTGATTGTGTCCCTACCAGGGAGTGCATAAGCACAGGTTAGCGAGTCATTCGGAAGAAAACATAAGAGTGTTTGGAAACTGGCGCAAACCAAGGAGCATGCATACCTTTAAAGACTCCTAGAAGGGATGTACATAGGGGTGTTCTCTAGCACAAGGTTGAATAGTTGTTCGACAAAGCTGGACATACCGTGGGTCTGGTCCAGGATAGGGCTTTGCTCCAATGGACGTAAGAGGAGCCGCTAACAAAAGGATATCACCATAGCTTGAACATATGGAGCCGAGGCGGTCAAGAAGTTTTTTATGAGACTTCAATAGGTTGTCCGTCTGTACGCGCAGCATATCATACCTGGTCTGAACAAGCTGGGACCAGGACATGAAGTGGTTTAGTTGCTTGTACGTTTCCTTAAAGGCAGGATAAGTTAGATCATTGATGCAAATATTCAGCCTCGCTATAAAATAGCAGATTGCTTGCTCAGAAACACTTTCTTGTGCCTTATATTCGGTCATGCAAGGGACGCTGTGGAAAGTCTGAACTTCCGGTAAGCCCTTGCTGCCCGGTTGGGAAGGAAGCTCAATGCTGAGCCAGGCCATCATTTTCTTGCTATCCACCTTAACTGCTCCCTCGGTGTGAATAACCGCGCCTATCTTGGGAAGGATCTGTCTTAGCATGCTTGTGCGTGATATGTAAGTAAAACTGGATCCTACAACAAAGTTAAGCAAATATGAAGAGTCAGAACATCTTCGTGTGTATAGGTGGACCTAGGGAATTAAGCTACCACCTGAACTCATTTACGCACGTGAGAGGGGTAAGACAATACCATCATGCTTCATTCAAAGCCAACTAAATAAAGTAATACCTGGGCCATGGGGACATGGGCACCCAAGCCGTTCGATGGAAGTGGTGGCACGGGGACATGGGCACCCAAGCCACCTGATGGAAGTGGTGGCACGGGGACATGGGCACCCAAACCACCCGATGGAAGTGGTGGCACCAGGTCATGGGCATCCAAGCCATCCAATGGAAGTGGCGGCGCTGGTTCCTCGATGACGCTCTTACCCTTATCCATGTTGATGATGATGCTCTTACCCTTATCAATGTTCCTGCTAGATGAGTGGGAACCTACTTTGTGAGAAATATAACATACACTGGTGCATACATAGGCCACATAACTTTTAGATTTAAAACAAAAGCAAATATAGTTACGACTTCATGTTTGTAGTTATATTTGTTCCAAATAAAAATTCACACTGGCACATGCTAAGCTCTGAAAAGAGGACCAAATAAGATAAAGTTGCTGAAAGTAGCATTAATGGTTTCACAATGTATATTCTTGTAATTTATCTACTCGACCACCGCCTGGCGCATGGACCACAACAAGCGCTGTTTTGGTACCTATACCAGGAACCTATCGCAAGGAGAAATTTGGAAGGCTGAATCACCCATGGCTGACCTATGCCTGCTTGTAGACTGCTGGTGCAGTCCTAGACATGGAACGTGCCATATAAATGGAGAAGCCCGCACAGGTGTAGTATTGGTGGTGAACATGAACCCATGGGCAGGTGAACTACATGCACGACAAGGATGGGCTACTTGAGTAGATGTTGGTACTGTTAATAGTAGTTGCGTTCAATGAGATGCACCTCAGGCACGCTACCAATCTGGCAGGGCATAACACCAATGCCGGATGCAGTGCATTGCTACAAACACGTTAGGCCTGAGTGGGTGAATGCGTGATTGCAATTACACGAGTGGTACCTTTTGTCCACTTGCAGGTACCTGAGGCCCTTCTAGGCGCCTCCTCCTACCCTACATAGGCTTCTAGGAGTCTATGTCAGTGTGTAGCAGGTGCACCTGAGCTATCCCATACCATAGATAGGTTTGGGTGCCTACCCTAGATAGGTTTTTAGGAGTTTGTGTTGGTTTCACTATGTGCACACGTGCACAAAGAAGTACATTTTTGGCCGGCCACATGCATCCATCCACACAATGAGAAAACACACATTAGGTACCCCTTGTGTATTAGATCTCTCACCCTGCTGATGGTAGTGCGAATGCATGGCCATATTTCACTTACTTAGTTGCTCTATTACTTCCATTGACCAGCTTGTGTAATGACTTAATGGTCAATGGTGGAAGCCTCAGCCACAAAAAATGGAAGCAGTTAACAGGAACCTATCTTATAGGTCCACACTCATTCGGCATGGTGCCATGACCTGCACACACACAAAAACAGACATATCTAACAATACACTAACGTAGCTTGTCAGGCCTTGCATCAGAGTTTGATGGATGCGATATTTAGAAGCCATCATCATGGCTTGTCCATAGAGCTAAATGGGTAGAGTGGGTCAGGAATTGGGTTCACCAATTATGACCCAGTTCCATCGAAAGGCCATGCTGCCTCTTTCTTGGTCGGCGAGAGGAAGCCCCATATGCGCTCAATGTGTCCCTGTGGAGGTCTCGTGGAGGTCTCGAGACTAAAAAAAGACGCATCCAATGAAACGTATGAACAATTGATGGGACATGCATAAAAGGACAAAAAATATTCATCCGCCTTCTTCCCTGTAGGATAGTTACTACGGTAGGAGAAATTTACACCACATGTGTCTTCTTCCCTTATATACAAATTTACTACCAATTGCTCCTTTACACGCAGTAAGTTACTATCACCATCGCATTCCTTTGCATGCAAAAAAATTACTATCAGCTACTCCCCTGCATGCAGGAAACTCACTGTCGGTGGTAGGAATTTACAGAGCATCTAATGCCTTGCATGAGGTAGACGAAACGCGAAACAGGAACACAACATGCAGGCCGCTCTGAGAAATAGTACAAGGTACTGCAGTTAGGTAGCTCATAACTCCCTTTTGTGTCCACATCTATGGATAGGCTAAATAATAAGATCTAGCATCAACTAAACATAGGCGGTGGTGGTGAGACCGGTAAAGCACAACCCTACTCCATCATCCTAGTTTCTACAATCTCCATGGTGAAACTTTCCCATTTTCTATTTTGTTCCCATTCACCAATCGAGCACGTACCAAGAGGTACAACCCTCCCGTGGAGCAAACCACACAGACTTATGTTGATGATGATGCTCTTACCCTTATCCATGTTCCTACTAGATGAGTGGGAACCTACTTTGTGAGATATATATACATACACTAGTGCATACATAGGCCACATAGCTTTTAGATTTAAAACAAAAGCAAATATAGTTAGGGAGTCCATGGTTGTAGATATATTTGTTCCAAATAAAAATTCACACTAGCACATGCTAAGCTCTGAAAAGAGGACCAAATAAGATAAAGCTGCTGAAAGTAACATTAATGGTTTGACAATGTATGTTCTTGTAATCTATCTACTCGACCACCGCTTTGGCACATGGACCACAACAAGTGCTGTTTTATTACCTATACTAGGAACCTATCGCAAGGAGAAATTTGGAAGGTCAAGTACCTCTTCACTGAGCTATGCACCTTGCTGGCATTCTTTGGTGCAGTCCGAGACATGGAACATGCCATATAAATAGAGAAGCCTACGCAGGTGTAGTATTCCTGACTTACATGAACCCACAGGTAGGTGAACTACATGCACGACAAGGATGGGCTAGGCAATTAGATGTTGGTACTGTTAACAGTAGGTACCTTCAATGAGATGCACCTTAGGCATGCCACCATATGTAGTAGGTGCACCTCAGCTATCCCATACCGTAGATAGGTTTGGGTGCCCACCCTAGATAGGTTTTTAGCAGTTTGTGTTGGTTTCACTATGTGCACGCGTGCATAGAGAACTACATTTTTGGCCGGCTACATGCATCCACCCACACCATGACAAAACACACATTAGGTACCCCTTGTGTATTAGACCTTGCACCTTGCTGATGGTAGTGCAGATGCATGACCATACTTCACTTACTTAGTTGCTCTATTACTTCCATTGGCCAGATCGTGTAATAACCTAATGGTCAATGGTGGAAGCCTCGGCCACAAAAAACAACAGCAGCTAATAGGAACCTATCTTGCAGGCACACACTCATTTGGCAAGGTGTCATGACCTACACACACACACACAAAGAAACATATCTAACAATACATTAATGTAGCTTGTAAACCCTTTCATCAGATTTTGATGGATGGGATATTTAGAAGCCATCATCACGGCCTGTCCATAGAGCTAAATGGGTAGAGTGGGTCAGGAATTGGGTTAACCAATTACGGCCCAGTTCCATCGATAGGCCATGCTGCCTCTTTCTTGGTCGGTGAGAGGAAGCCCCATATGCGACAAATGTGTCTCTGTAGAGGGTCTGAGGACTACAAAAAAGGCGCATCCAATGAAGTGTATGCACAATTGATGGGACATGCATAAAAGGACAATAAAAAACATCTGCCCTTCCCAGTTAGGATAATTACTATGGTAGGAGAAATTTACACCACATGTGTCTTCGATGGGACATGCATAAAAGGACAATAAAAAACCATCTGCCCTTCCCAGTTAGGATAGTTACTATGGTAGGAGAAATTTACACCACATGTGTCTTCTTCCCTTATATACAAATTTACCATCAGCTACTCCTTTACACGCAGGAAAGGTACTACCAGCTACTGTATTCCTTTGCATGCAAAAAAACTAATATTAGCTACTCATCTGCATGCAGGGAATTTACTGTCGGCGGCAGGAATTTACAGCGCATCTAATGCCTTGCATGAGACAGCTGAAACGAGGAACAGGAGCACAACATGCAGGAGGCTGTGAGAAATAGGACAAGGTACGGTTAGGTAGGTCATAACTCCCCTCCTGTGTCCACATTTATGGCCAGACTAAATAATAAGATCTGGCATCAACTAAACATAGGCAGTGGTGAGAGCGGTAAAGCGCAACCATCATATGTACTAGACATCTCACTTTGATGCTTGGCAAATTTTGGCAGGGCTTTCATGCACATGCCATCCAAATTCTGGGCAATTAGTCAATGCATACTGTTGAACGGAAGAAACATCAAAACAATTAGGTCAGCATTCATCGCCCCTACTCCATCATCCTGATTTCCACAATCTCCATGGTGAAACTTTCCTGTTTTCTATTTTTTCCCATTCACCAACCAGAGCACAGCCAAGAGGTACAATCCTCATGTGGACCAAACCACACAAACTTATTACCACATAGGACTCATGGTGCGAGTGCACGCATTGCATAGATAGTAGCGTAATGTACAAGGAGCTGGATGTAACAGAACCGACCAAATCATAAGAACGTAAGTACAAAAACAATCACCGAAGCGATCAAATTCCTGTACTTAAGCTCCCATAATCCTGGTAGTCCGGAAATCATGAAGGATTTCAACCAACTCTCGACATACAAACCAAGACCATAGTGATTCAACACAACACATCATCTGTTACAACATTTCACAAGTAGCATTCGGATTACATCCATCAGAGTTCAAATAAAATATTACAAACCAAGTTCAAATTTGCGGAAGCAACATAGTTTAGTACATAACTTCATAGTTTCAAATACATTGCTAGATCTGAGTCATGTCCCACAAAAGCATCATCAGGTACGAGAACTAGTAGAGACCATGCCCAACGGTCTAGTCTTCATCCCCAGCTGGGAGAAGGCAATACTTGCAGCAACCAAAGTAGAACTGGTCACCTGCAACAGGTGGGAGATAAACCCTGAGTACGATAAGGTACTCAGCTAGACTTACCCGTCTAAAGAAGAAATAAAAAAGACACCAAGGGTCATGCAATGCTTATGAGGTGGGCTAGCTTGACACAGTTGCATAAAAGAGCTTATGAATATAGTGACCAATTTAAACTTAGCATCAAGCTTATCATCATTTACCTGTCCACTAGATTAGCACCTGTACTAGAGCACTCACTTATTAGGAGCAATCAATATTAACCATAGCAGGTATAATAAGGCTGTCATCATCATATCATCATTTCCGAACCATTAGGTTATTTAGTGTATCTACTTTGGAGATAAGCCCGTCAAGTTCTCACTAACCAGGAGAGACGGCGACTCGAATCGAATTACAACTCAGCTGAGGGGGTATTCCTAACTCTCACCCCGGCATACTCAAAGATGGGTAGCCGTGGGTCACCTTTGAACAACTCAGAACCAAATTCATGGGGTTCGATCAACAAAAGACTCTCGTGGATTACCCTTCCGCCAGACGATCAGGACTTTTAAATCACCGCCCTTGGACTCATGCCTACGGCTCCTTCCGAGGCGCACTTTATACTTATCGACTCCCGCCCGAGGTGAGCTACTCGGCCATGCGGTCGGTCTTCGATTACACGGCCAACTAAGAGAGAGGCATGTGTTCAACATGAACAGAAAGGCTCCAAGATTCAGTCCTTAATCGACACAGAGGCGGAGTCACTTTGCAAACCGGCAAGCCTCCGTCCGGTCTTCATTTCAAATTAAGATCGGTTTCTTTCCACGATAGCAAATATAGCCAACCGTGCCATATGTTTCTTTCTATATCTCGCGGTGACAGAAATCACCGACTACTACCGTGTTAAAGCAGTGGCTAAGCACTACACGAGCCCGAGCTACATAGGATTCGAGGTATCAATATCCGGACAAGGATTGATAACCAATGCAAAGCAAGTGTTTTCATCCAACGCCTAAACTTAATGCAACAATATATATATGTAACAATAATATTGTAAATCGCATTTCGAAAATTAGGAGGTTTAATATGCTCCGGGGCTTTCCTTTCACAAAGTTGCACGGACGGTGATCCAGGCACTCAACGGCAACCTCGTCTGGCACTTCTCCTGAAGGCTGCATCTCCTGAACTTCCGGTGTCGGCTGCTGCTGCTCGCTCGGTTCCTTGAATTCCAGTAGTGTCACACCTTCCGGTACACCTATTGCATGCCGATGCACAAGATAAATATTATGGATGCATAAGGAATGACATGATGCTCATGATGAATGAAGCACAGTAAGTGTTTAACGAAAACATCACTGGACACCGTTTACTGATTAAGAATAGCTCTATTCAAATCACTTTAAAACGTGTATCTAACTTAACTTGAAGAACGAGATTAACTTACCTAACTTGCATAACCTAAGATAAAGATGCTCATCCTCAGTTAAAGGCCTAACACCTAGGAACAATACCACAAGCTTAGGAAATAGTAAAGGCATACTTAAATCAAAGTTAAGGTTTTATATGCAAACAAGTAGCTCCTTAATTCAATCACAACCAGAGTTCTACAAATCCAAATGACTTGCATGAGGAGATTCTAGAAAGCTTATGAAATTCTCTACAATTCATTTGTAAACATCAAAGAATGATTCTTATGTTAACCAAATCGAATTTAAGTAAACCTAGAATTTGTCCAGAAATGACAGGTTTACTAAATTAATTATTTAGTGATGATGCAAAAGCATAATTGGACCAAACCAAGTTTACCAACTTGTTGCACATACCAGAGGAACATCATAAAGTATAGTGCTAACTTCTTAATAAATTATTTAATGCCCTTTTCTAATTTATTTAGTTAATTAGGTGATTAAAGCAATATATAGTAAAACTGTTCAGAAAAATCTATAAAAATTACAGTAGCTATCTCATGGTTCACATAGACTACCATAAAAATTTCAAAGCCATTGGGCAAGCAGAACTTGCTGTACCCAAAATAACAGGTGGCATGTCTATTTCAAGCATAATTAGGAAACCCTATTGGAAAGTGTCAAGCAACAGATTTCTTATTGTTCCTAGTATCACTCTAGCATAAGAATAGCACTCACCAATTTTTACCTTTACTGGATCTATAGAAAAATTATGAAAATTCACACAAGATCTATCCATGCAAACAAGAGAATTTTATAACTCCTACATACAGTGTCCAAAATGTATGAAAATTTAACTACAAGCTATTCATGATATGAGAAGTACACCATAAAAATTTCATGCCATTTGGAGCTACATATAAAAAGATATAATTACCCCTATTTCCTTCATGATTAAAAGAGATAATTAGTAACTCCATTTTTCATATCAGAACATGACATAAGTCATATTTTTAATAAAAACTAGACATTATCATGAACTCAAGAAAATTGGAACCACATCATTTGAAGCTACCAACTAGGAGATACATATTTTTGAATCTATACACAAATCTGTGAAAAGAATAAAAAACAAAACAATTTCTAAAACCCTAATGAACTACAGCTGGGCTGGCCCGAAGGACACGGCGGCCCACACAACACGCGCAAGCGCTAGCGTGGTCCAGACACGGCGCAACCCAGGCTGGCTCCCACCTCTGCAGCAGCGGCTGACAAAGGGGGCCCACGTGACAGAGAGACAGGTAGGGGAGGAGGAACGGATGGCGGCGTAGCTCGTCGCCGGTGGCCTCTCCGGCGAGTCCAGCGGTACTATGATGTTCTCATCGCCCGTCCGCATCAAGCGGTGCTCTAAATCGAAGCTATTGCTGCGGCTACTGGCAATGGCGACGGCCATGGCACCACACGGCCACGGCATGGCCGGCTCCGGTGAGGCGACGGCGCTACGGCCCTAGTGGCCTGCTCTCCGAGCATCAGTAGCACATGCAGCAGCTAGCACAAGGGAGAGAAGGGACGGCAAGGGGCGCCATGATAGTTGGCCGCATGGAGCACCAACTCCGGCGAGGTCCCGCCATGGCGGCGGTGGAGGAAATGATGAATTCACACTTACCAAGACTCAAACGAACCGACTGAGAGATGGAGGTGGTAGAGGAGATCACGGCGAGGCTCTAGGCGAACTGAGCAACGCATTTTTGCAAAGGCACGTGAGCTAGGCGATGGCGAAGCTTGGCCGGCAATGGTGGAGCTGCAGTGGCTCGGCGCTGCGCGCGGTGGAGGTGAAAAAGAGGCAAATGGAGCTGGCGAGTGCGTTGGGCAGGCGCGCGGGGTGCTCAAGTCGCGACCAGCAGCGCCAGGATGCCCGTGGCGCGTGGCAGCGTGAGCAGAAGTCCGGTGACGGGTGGTACACATGCGGCATCTGTTGTCTGATGGCGGTCAGTCACTGTAGCACCCATTCAAACAACGAAAACCGACTGACAGGCGAACTTAGCAGTGATGGATCTCCTAAACAGTGACGATTTGGTGGAAATAATGTATACAAAAGTTGTAGAGCTATGGTAGGGCTACAACTTTGATTTAGACATCAACAGCTAATTCACCTTGTATCCTGAGTTGTATCAAGCCAAAGGTGGCTCAATCAAACTGAAAATACAGTTAGGACTTAGAATCTTTTTCAGTGTTCAATCCACCATCAATAATGACTTGTGGGCCATGTTTGAGGATGTTCCACACATTTTCATGAGTTGATCATAAAACAACTTTTGTTCCATGATAATTTAGCTACAACTTTGGTAAAGAGTGCACAGCCATGCAAGGTCTCTAAGTTAGTCTTTTGAATCAGTCAAACAGTGGCACTCTAAGGGTCAATTCAAGTCAAACCTCTCCAAAAGGGCAATTTGGTCATTTTGGTCCACATGAACAGTGTCCAAACAATTACCCTAAGTGTAGTTAAGGTGTATTAGACCATAATCAACCACTTTACACAAGTGCTATACCCATGTCAAATGATCACATGTGATGAAACAACAAAACAAGCAATTCCCCCAAATGTTTCAATGCAATGTTTCACATGTTTCATGACTTTGTTGTTATTTTACACTTGTCACATTACTACCATATTGCCATGTTTCAAGGTATGAGAAATTCATGTTGCATTCACAGGTTGAACTACTACCATTCATAAGCAATCAAGTATGAAACACACAGAATTTGTAAATGTTGCATATGTGTGTTTCAGTGACAATGGCATGATGACATAGATGATGCATATGTTTATGAAATGACATGCAATTTAGTGGAAGCCAAACACCTAGGGTGTTACAGCCCTCCCCCCTTAGAAAAATATCGTCCCGAGATTTGGAAAGCGTACCATTTAATATAGAAAACCGGATAATTTTCCTTTAAATAATCTTCCTGCTCCCATGTTGCATCCCGATCACTATGATTACTCCAAACTACCTTGTACAACTTAACTACTCGCCTACGAGTCACTCTTTCTTGAGTATCCAGAACCTACACTGGCTTCTCCTCATACGAAAGATCAGATTTCAAGTTGACTTTCCTTGTTGCTATTCTTTCCTCAGGAATACGAAGACACTTCTTTAGCTGGGACACATGGAATACCAGGAATATAGCTCCCATTTCACATGGTAGATCGAGTTTATACGCTACTCTTCCACTTTTCTTGATAATGCGGTAAAGTCCAACATATCGAGGCTCCAGCTTCCTTTTGATTCCAAAACGTTTTACTCCTTTCATAGGGGATACCTTCAGATAAACATGATCACCTACTTCAAACTCAATAGGTTTTCTTCTCTTGTCAGCATAGCTCTTTTGTCTAGCCTGAGCAGCAGTCATATTCTTCTGTATAGTTCGGACTTGCTCTTCGGCTTCTTTTACAAAATCAATACCATAGAATCTTCTTTCTCCGGGTTCCACCCAGTTCAAAGGAGTTCTACACTTGTGGCCATAAAGAGCTTCAAAAGGAGCCATTTTGATACTCTCTTGATAACTATTGTTATAAGAGAATTCAGCGAGAGGCAACCAGTCCTCCCAAGAGCCTTTGCAAGAGATAAGACAAGCTCTAAGCATGTCTTCAAGAATTTGATTAACACGCTCAGTCTGTCCTGATGTTTGCGGATGATAGGCAGAACTGTGGATTAGATGAGTGCCAAGATTCTGATGTAAGCACTCCCAAAAGCGAGCCGTGAATTGCGGTCCTCTATCTGAAACAATGGATTTGGGTACACCATGGAGACGTACCACTTGTTGAAAGTAAATCTCAGCATAATTGTGAGGGTGATAGGTAGACTTGACCGGAATAAAGTGAGCGGATTTGGTTAGACGATCTACGATAACCCAGATGGAATCACAACCCTTTTTGGTAGTGGGTAATCCAACAATAAAATCCAAGCTAATTTCTTCCCACTTCCAGCCAGGAATAGAGAGTGGCTGCAATAATCTGGGCCTCATGTGAATAGCCTTGACTCTGCAATAGTTATCGCACCTTGCCACGTAGGCTATGATTTCTTTCTTAATCTTGGTCCACCAATAATACAGCTTGAGATCTTGATACATTTTACTGCTACCAGGATGGATGGACAATCTCGAAGAATGGGCTTCAGCCATAATTTGATTTCTAAGTTCTTTGTCTTTGGGTACTACAAGCCTATCATTAAACCAGAGAATTCCTTTGTCATCGACCCTAAAGTGCTTGGTCTCTTGCTCTTTCATCTTTTGCTTGATGTGAAACACACCCACATCAGTCTTCTGGAGTTCAATAATTCGACTTCTAAGAGAGCAATCCACAGTGATATTGTGGAGTACTGTAGGATGAAGGAGGTGTGCCAGATGAAAGTCTTCACTAACTAAGGAATTGCAATGGGCCTTTCTTCTTAAGGCATCAGCAACCACATTGGCCTTGCCAGGATGGTAGTGCACTTGAAGATTGTAGTCTTTGATTAATTCTAACCATCGTCGTTGACGCATGTTCAACTCGGGTTGAGTAAAGATGTACTTGAGACTTTTATGGTCCGTATAGATGTTGCACACATTACCTAGCAAGTAATGTCTCCAAATCTTTAGGGCATGAACAACCGTGGCTAGCTCTAAGTCATGGGTAGGATAATTGACTTCATGTTTTCGAAGCTGGCGCGAAGCATAAGCAATTACTCGGCCTTCCTGCATAAGAACACACCCCAAACCGGTGCCACATGCATCACAATAGACATCAAAAGGCTTCTCGATGTCAGGTTGTGCCAATACAGGAGCCGAAGTTAGTAAGGTCCGCAAAGTGTGGAAAGCCTCTTCACACTTCGGAGTCCACACAAACTTCTCATCCTTTTGAAGTAGTCGAGTCATGGGCTTGGCAATTTTAGAGAAATCCGGGATAAAGCGACGATAGTAGCCAGCCAAACCCAGGAAACTTCGGACTTCTATGACCGTAGTAGGTGCCTTCCACTCTAGGACTTCTTGCACCTTAGTAGGGTCAACCGAAATTCCATCTCCAGATAACACATGACCCAGAAAAGGTACCTTGTTCAACCAGAACTCGCACTTGCTAAACTTGGCATAAAGCTAGTTGTCACGTAATTGAGTTAAAACAATTCTCAGATGTTCAGCATGCTCTTCTTCATTCTGAGAATATACAAGGATATCATCAATGAACACGACGACGAACTTGTCCAATTCTGGCATGAATACCGAATTCATCAGGTACATAAAGTGTGCTGGAGCATTTGTCAACCCAAAGGACATGATAAGATATTCGAACAAGCCATAACGAGTAGAGAAAGATGTCTTAGGTATATCTTCAGGACGAATTTTGATCTGATGGTAGCCAGACCTCAAATCAATCTTGGAGAATACCTTAGCTTTAGAGAGCTGATCAAACAGAATATCGATGCGAGGAAGAGGGTATTTGTTCTTGATAGTAACAGCATTAAGGGGGCGATAATCCACGCACATGCGTAGAGACTCGTCCTTCTTCTTCACAAAGATAGCCGGACAACCCCAAGAAGAACTAGGCCGAATCAAACCTTTCTTTAATAGCTCATTCAACTGAATCTTCAACTCAGCCAACTCATTGGGTGGTATTCTATAGGGCCTTCGAGAAATAGGAGCCATACCCGGAATGAGTTCTATCTTGAATTCTACTTCACGGTCCGGAGGTAATCCAGGCAAGTCATCAGGGAAGACATCTGGAAACTCATAGACAACCGGTATATCTTCAATGGCTTTGGCTAGGGTAGCCTTGGCTGTATTGTGGATAGCGATATCATGAGGTAACTGCACTAGAAAACCCTTCTTATCCACAGGATCTCTTAACATTACCACACGGGTTGATGTATCGATCAACACTCCATTCCCACTCATCCACTTCATCCCTAGGATTACATCGATTCCTCCCCCCAGCAGGACTACAAGATCCGTAAGGAACTCTCGATCCCCAATCTCAATCTTTACATCTTTAACTACTTGGTTAGTCATGATATTATTCCCAGCAGCACTAATACAATAACCACCCTTGACAATTGTAATCACATTCATCTTATGCTTAGATGCAAAAGTAGAACTCACAAAGGAATGTGAAGCACCCGAATCAAAGAGCACAACTGCAGGGTGATCATTAACAAGAAACTTACCAGCGGTGACCACTTCACCAGTAGGAATTTTCTCCACAGTAGTGTAGTGAACACGCCCCTGACGGACGTTTCCCTGAGCATTCTGCTTGGAAGGATAGGGGCACTTATTAGCCCAATGACCAGACTGGTTACAGTTCCAACATGGCCTGTTAGCTGGTGGGACATTGGAGCTGCCCTGCCCAGAGGTATTCTTTGGCAAGGAAATTGTGTACCCCTTGCGGAAACTAGTTTTAGTTTGATTCTTCTTCTAAGGCGGGCGATACCGGACATTAGCATTGGGTGGACGATATTGGGTTTTGGATACCACTGGTGCCTTAGACTGAGAAGCACCTGCCTCAAAGTTTCTTTTACGGGTCTTGGAAGCAGCATATACCTTATCATTATTCTCTTGAGTCAGGGTGTCACTAATAAACTCATTGAAAGTGACACACTTACAGTTGCCCATAGACTTCATCAGTTTAGGGGAAAGTCCCCTCTTGAAACTAGCTATCTTTTTGGCATCAGTATCAACGAACTCCGGAGCATACCTTGCCAAGTTGTTGAATGCCTGGAGGTATTCATTAAGACTCTTGTTGCCTTGGGTTAGCTTCATAAACTCGGTATGCTTAATGGCCATGAGACCAGGAGGGATAAAATGTCCCCTGAAAGCTGCCTGAAACTGGTCCCAAACTATCTCGACGTTTGCAGGGAAGGTGGTCCTGTGATGGGTCCACCAAATGCCTGTAGGGCCTTGGAGCTGGTGTCCTGCATACGCGGCCTTCATACCTTCTGTCAAACGGAGCAATCCAAACCTTTGCTCTATCGTACTCAACCATTCATCAGCTTGTAATGGTTCTTCCGCCTCTCTAAAGATAGGAGGCTTTGTGTCCATGAAGTCCTTAAAGCTGCTGTACTGGTTCGGCTCGGGTCCTTGGCGGACATGTCGATCCTCGCGGTTAGCCATATGGCGCATAGCCTCAGCTAGCATGCGCTGACTTTCAACAACTGTCTGCATTAGCTCAGCTGGTGTGGGCGGTGGAGGAGGTGGTTGTTCCTCATCTCCCATGCTACGACCACGACGAAAGTTATAAGCCATCTGCAAAATGTATAGCCAATGAGCAATGATGATGTGGAAATTTTTGTAGATGAATTGTATAATTATGCCAAATTGAGTCCATTGGAGAGAATGCATTTATATAATCAACAGAGGCACAATCATTCATCACAACCACACAACTCATCAAGCGCATCAATTGACACATAAATGCGATGAACTTAACCAACAATGAGATCCATAGACCGCAAAGACGGAATTTAACAAAGGCTCACATACGTGGAGCATAAAACGTTTGATGGGTTATATCCAAGCCATAGTGGTTCCAAACTTACATCCAAAGATAACTTAAGGTTCGATATTACATCCCCAATGATTAACTTATTACAAGCTACTAGTTCATGCATGAGGATCAACAAAAGACTAGCTCTAGCGCATTAGCTAAGTAGTAAGCTAAACTACGCATCGTCCTTGGAGTTAGTGTCGAAGATCTCTCCTCCATCTTCATCACTAGCAGGCTCTAACTCCTCATCTTCCTTCTCTTCAGGTGGAACGTCCTCAGGTCCATTGACCTCCATGTCATCATCACCTTCAGCCATGATGACACTAAAGCCCATATCATCCTCATCATTAGGGGGTAGGAGAGGGTGAAGCCGATTATGTAACAGGTGAACCTCCTCATGGAGATGGTCATTGTACTCTTCGGCAACTGCCAACTGCTGCTCTAGCTCCACCTGTCGCGCTCTCAACACATCCTCTTCGTGCCAGGCTCATTCCATTGGTTCAGCACGTGAATCAACATACGTTCACAGTTGCGGTGAGCAACTGTCAACCTCTGAACCTCTAGAGTCTCTTGATCCCATTCCTGTGTTACTTGCTCCAAACAGTGCTGAGCCGCATTCCTCTCAGCAGTCACCCGGGCTAGCTCTGCCCTCAGCCTTTCCTCCTCAGTAGGCTCCGAACGGGGCTCACGAGGAGCTAACCGATGTCGAGGCGCCCTACCTCCCGTGGACTTGCAAGCGGTGAGTTTCGTGCGCGCCATCTGTAGCAAAAAGTTGCAACGTAAGGGGAGAATCATTTAAGGGATATGGAATTTAATTAGTCGGGACAATCATATTTTAAAGGAGGGAGTAATGCAAAAATGCTATGTATGCTTGAACATGATGCATGCACGATCTGTACGTCCTCACAACCCTAGAAAAATTTAAAGGCTAGCGAATATACGGTGGCATACATACGTTCTCTCGTATACGATATCTAGTCAATCTACAACGATACGTTGTTAGTGTACCTGCAGAAAACTTCATTTTAGCCCAATAATTTCCCAAAAAGGCATGTAAAGTAAGCAGTAAACTAAATACTTTCATACATACATCCCCCGATGCATATACTCTAGTATCACAGCTACCCGTCAGAGATACCCACATTTAAGTACTCTCATAGATACATGATCAAACATGTAAGTATGCGAGCAACCACAACTACTCTCCCCTAGACTGACGGTTGGACGGTCATGCTCTCACAACTCCCACTTACCAGAGCGTAGAGGTACTTTGATCCATACATTACCACCCAAGCGGATGACATCCATACAATAGCACGCCGTATGGACGATGAAACAGAAACAAGCAGGAACCCCCCAAGTTAGTACTTTAATAAGCCACCTAAGAGTCCTTATTTGGGCATAAGGGATATGACCACTGGCAATACTTAGTATTTAATTTAGAATTTTCACAAATACTTTTGTTTTAAATACACAATGACATGTTTAGTGTTGAATCTTGCTCTGATGCCAGCTGTAACAGAACCGACCAAATCATAAGAACGTAAGTACAAAAACAATCACCGAAGCGATCAAATTCCTGTACTTAAGCTCACATAATCCTGGTAGTCTGGAAATCATTAAGGATTTCAACCAACTCTCGACATACAAACCAAGACCATAGTGATTCAACACAACACATCATCCGTTACAACATTTCACAAGTAGCATTCGGATTACATCCATCAGAGTTCAAATAAAATATTACAAACCAAGTTCAAATTTGTGGAAGCAACATAGTTTAGTACATAACTTCATAGTTTCAAATACATTGCCAGATCTGAGTCATGTCCCACAAAAGCATCATCAAGTATGAGAACTAGTAGAGATCGCACCCAATGGTCTAGTCTTCATCCCCAGCTGGGAGAAGGCAATACTTGCAGCAACCAAAGTAGAACTGGTCACCTGCAACAGGTGGGAGATAAGCCCTGAGTACGAGAAGGTACTCAGCTAGACTTACCCGTCAAAACCAGAAATAAAAGACACTAAGGGTCATGCAAGGCTTATGAGGTGGGCTAGCTTGACATAGTTGCATAAAAGAGCTTATGAATATAGTGACCAATTTAAACTTAGCATCAAGCTTATCATCATTTACCTGTCCACTAGATTAGCACCTATACTAGAGCACTCACTTATTAGGAGCAATCAATATTAACCATAGCAGGTATAATAAGGCTGTCATCATCATATCATCATTTCCGAACCATTAGGTTATTTAGTGTATCTACTTTGGAGATAAGCCCATCAAGTTCTCACTAACCGGGAGAGACGGCGACTCGAATCGAATTACAACTCAGCTAAGGGGGTATTCCTAACTCTCACCCTGGCATACTCAGCAAGGGTAGCCGTGGGTCACCTTTGGAACAACTCAGGAACCAAATTCACGGGTTCGATCAGCGCCAGCATTCTTAGGGATTACCCTTCTGCCAGGACGATCAGGACTTTTAAATCACCTGCCCTGGGACTCACGCCTACTGCTCCCTTCCGAGGCGCACTTTATACTTATCGACTCTCGGCCTGAGGTGAGCTACTCGGCTTAGCGGTCGGTCTTCAGACACGGCCAACTAAGAGAGAGGCATGCGTTCAACATGAACAGGAAAGGCTCCAAGATTCAGTCCTTAATCGACACAGACGGAGTCACTACAAACCGGCAAGCCTTCGTCCGGTCTTCATTTCAAATTAAGATTGGTTCTTTTCCACGATAGCAAATATAGCCAACCGTGCCATATGTATCTTCCTATATCTCGCAGGTGACAGGAAATCACCTGACTTCTACCGTGTTAAAGCAGGGCTAAGCACTACACGAGCCTGAGCTACATAGGATTCAGGGTATCAATATCTGGACAAGGATTGGATAACCAATGCAGCAAGTGTTTTCATCCAACGCCTAAACTTAATGCAACAATATATATATGTAACAATAATATTGTAACTGCATTTCGAAAATTAGGAGGTTTAATATGCTCCGGGGCTTTCCTTTCACAAAGTTGCACGGACGGTGATCCAGGCACTCAACGGCAACCTCGTCTGGCACTTCTCCTGAAGGCTGCATCTCCTGAACTTCCGGTGTCGGCTGCTGCTGCTCGCTCGGTTCCTTGAATTCCAGTAGTGTCACACCTTCCGGTACACCTATTGCATGCCGATGCACAAGATAAATATTATGGATGCATAAGGAATGACATGATGCTCATGATGAATGAAGCACAGTAAGTGTTTAACGAAAACATCACTGGACACCGTTTACTGATTAAGAATAGCTCTATTCAAATCACTTTAAAACGTGTATCTAACTTAACTTGAAGAACGAGATTAACTTACCTAACTTGCATAACCTAAGATAAAGATGCTCATCCTCAGTTAAAGGCCTAACACCTAGGAACAATACCACAAGCTTAGGAAATAGTAAAGGCATACTTAAATCAAAGTTAAGGTTTTATATGCAAACGAGTAGTTCCTTAATTCAATCACAACCAGAGTTCTACAAATCCAAATGACTTGCATGAGGACATTCTGGAAAGCTTATGAAATTCTATACAATTCATTTGTAAATATCAAAGAATGATTCTTATGTTAACCAAATCGAATTTAAGTAAACCTAGAATTTGTCCAGAAATGACAGGTTTACTAAATTAATTATTTAGTGATGATGCAAAAGCATAATTGGACCAAACCAAGTTTACCAACTTGTTGCACATACCAGAGGAACATCAGAAAGTATAGTGCCAACTTCTAAATAAATTATTTAATGCCCTTTTCTAATTTATTTAGTTAATTAGGTGATTAAAGCAATATATAGTAAAACTGTTCAGAAAAATCTATAAAAATTACAGTAGCTATCTCATGCTTCACATAGACTACCATAAAAATTTCAAAGCCATTGGGCAAGCAAAACTTGTTGTACCCAAAATAACAGGTGGCATGTCTATTTCTAGCATAATTAGGAAACCCTATTGGAAAGTGTCAAACAATAGATTTCTTATTTTTCCTAGTATCACTCTAGCATAAGAATAGCACTCACCAATTTTTACCTTTACTGGATCTATAGAAAAATTATGAAAATTCACACAAGATCTATCCATGCAAACAAGAGAATTTTATAACTCCTACATATAGTGTCCAAAATGTATGAATATTTAACTACAAGCTATTCATGATATGAGAAGTGCACCATAAAAATTTCATGCTATTTGGAGCTACATATAAAAAGATATAATTACCCCTATTTCCTTCATGATTAAAAGAGATAATTAGTAACTCCATTTTTCATATCAGAACATGGCATAAGTCATATTTTTAATAAAAACTAGACATTATCATGAACTCAACAAAATTGGAACCACATCATTTGAAGCTACCAACTAGGAGATACATATTTTTGAATCTATACACAAATCTGTGAAAAGAATAAAAAACAAAACAATTTCTAAAACCCTAATGAACTACAGCTGGGCCGGCCCGAAGGACACGGCGGCCCACACAACACGCTGCATTACCGGCGCTGATCACAGACACGGCGCGCAGCCAGTGCTAGCTCCCGCCTCTGCAGCAGCGGCTGACAAAGGGGGCCCACGTGACAGAGAGACAGGTAGGGGAGGAGGAACGGATGGCGGCGTAGCTCGTCGCCGGTGGCCTCTCCGGCGAGTCCAGCGGTACTATGATGTTCTCCTCGCCCATCCGCATCAAGCGGTGCTCTAAATCAAAGCTATTGCTGTGGCTACTGGCAATGGCGATGGCCATGGCGGCGCACGGCCACGGCATGGCCGGCTCCGGCGAGGCGACGACGCTACGGCCCTAGTGGCCTTCTCTCCAAGCATCAGTAGCACACGCAGCAGCTAGCACAAGGGAGAGAAGGGACGGCAAGGGGCGCGTTGATAGTTGGCCGCATGGAGCGCCAACTCTGGCGAGGTCCCGCCATGGCGGCGGTGGAGGAAATGATGAATTCACGCTTACCAAGACTCAAACGAACCGACTGAGAGATGGAGGTGGTAGAGGAGATCATGGCGAGGCTCTAGGCGAACTGAGCAACGCATTTTTGCAAAGGCGCATGAGCTAGGCGATGGCGAAGCTTGGCCGGCAATGGTGGAGCTGCAGTGGCTCGGCGCGCTACATGGAAGGAGAAAAAAAAGAGGCAAATGGAGTGGGCGAGTCGTCCAGCAGCGGTAGCTGGGGTGCTCAAGTCACGACCAGCCAGCGCCCGAGATGCCCGTGGCGCGTGTCGTATGAAGCGTAAGTCCGGCGACGGGTGGCACACACACGCGGCATATGTTGTCGATGGCGGTCGATCAACATTGTAGCACCCATTCGCACAACGGAAACCGACCCGACAAAGCGAACTTAGCGATGATGGATCTCGTAAATGAAGGACGATTTAGTGGAAATAATGTATACAAAAGTTGTAGAGCTATGGTAGGGCTACAACTTTGATTTAGACATCAACAGCTAATTCACCCTGTATCCTGAGTTGTATCAAGCCAAAGGTGGCTCAATCAAACTGAAAATACAGTTAGGACTTAGAATCTTTTTCAGTGTTCAATCCACCATCAATAATGACTTGTGGGCCATGTTTGAGGATGTTCCACACATTTTCATGAGTTGATCATAAAACAACTTTTGTTCCATGATAATTTAGCTACAACTTTGGTAAAGAGTGCACAGCCATGCAAGGTCTCTAAGTTAGTCTTTTGAATCAGTCAAACAGTGGCACTCTAAGGGTCAATTCAAGTCAAACCTCTCTAAAAGGGCAATTTGGTCATTTTGGTCCACATGAACAGTGTCCAAACAATTACCCTAAGTGTAGTTAAGGTGTATTAGACCATAATCAACCACTTTACACAAGTGCTATACCCATGTCAAATGATCACATGTGATGAAACAACAAAACAAGCAATTCCCCCAAATGTTGCAATGCAATGTTTCACATGTTTCATGACTTTGTTGTTATTTTACACTTGTCACATTACTACCATATTGCCATGTTTCAAGGTATGAGAAATTCATGTTGCATTCACAGGTTGCACTACTACCATTCATAAGCAATCAAGTATGAAACAAACATAATTTGTAAATGTTGCATATGTGTGTTTCAGTGACAATGGCATGATGACATAGATGATGCATATGTTTATGAAATGACATGCAATTTAGTGGAAGCCAAACACCTAGGGTGTTACACTAGATACGTCCACAAGGAAGACAATTAGACGGACCACTTTAATTGACTTGAAGCTAGCACACACGAAGCTAAAACAAATAGGGGGGCATACAGACTATTTCTTCGAGCTCAGTAACCGAAACGGCTGGTGCCAACATAGTACCAAGCTACTCTGGCCGATAGGTAAAGGCCCTAGTTTAGGCACTGTACCTAAGACAAAGACATAAAGATCCCTATCTACTAAACTGGCATAGCGAACAAATAGATACATGAGCCCAGGGATCTCCAAAGTCCAACACAAGTAAGGACTCATAGGGCAAGTTCATACCACAACGGGACACTACCCACTACATGACACACCTAAAACTAGAACACCGACTATGTCACCAACACGGATCGCATAGAACAACATCAGATTCATTGGATGAAGCTGTGTAGCCACAGGTGGTTGATGGTGGAGCCCAAAGACGTAGGCCTACTCATTGCTGCAAATTAGAAATACTTTATCACCCAACTGATGGAACCAAACAATAAAATAGTATAAGAATGAATAGGCTACCTTGCTCCAGCTTTCTTTGTATGGAATAGATCCCTACGAGCAGACCTCGGTCTCTTTCCTAGAATAGTTTTGCAAATAAAACTATATAAGCAAATCACCCATACATGGTCCGTACTTCACCCGGGAAGGTGACCATAGCCACACTTAACATTCAATGTTGGAGGAACCTAATGTAATACATTTTAAACTAATTTCGAGGGGTGTGAAGAGTGCACTACGTGGGTATGGCAAATGATTTAGATTACTTAGTACACAAAGGTACATACCCATGCTCCTCATGGACATCAGAGGGTACCTCCTTCCCCTTGCTGGATGAGGTTTTGGTATTAGCCACTGTGGTAGGGGCAGGAGGAGGGGTCAAGCCACCATCTGCATTGTTAGGAACCTCAGGAATGACAAGAACATGTGCCTGGTCATCTTTTCTAGAGGCAACACTTGATGTCCCAATCTTGTTCATAGCTTTGGGATCCCTAGGATCATGCGGCAAATGTCCGTGGGACCACGAGCCTCAAGAACCATTGGATCGGGGAACACCCTCCTAGCTTGGAAGCAGAGCTGCCCAAATCCCTAAAGGTTTGCTCACCGATAACCACACGGAAGACATACCTTCCGACCAACAAGGCCGCGAAGGGGTGCAGGCAACAAAATCTGATTGGACGAGCTTTCTTCAACAAGCTTAGCGGCGATTAAGCCAAACAACTTGTTCAGCTACTCCTCCAAAGAGAAATATTTTCACGTGGCCAGTGGTATCCTTGATGATCACACTTAGCTTATAGCTTGGGTAGGAAGAAGAAGACACATCGAAACAAGTTAGCTACGCTTTATCTCATTGGGGAGGGGACGATGGCGTTTGAAGCAAGGATTACACGAACAACAACCAACGGTTTAGCCTCATCGCAATTAGTGCATTCAAAGCCATCGAAAGTAGCCTTGACCCCCGCTTGCATGTATTGCAACCTTTATACCACCAACCATTGGAAACATCCATTTCTCTTATGATCATGCGTGCGGTGTGAAACGAAACGACCTACATGGAAGGGCAGACCAAATTTCAGCAACTTGACCTGAGTAGTGCATATAGGTAATTGCTATGAAGGAGGCAATACATTGCTGTCATGGGGATCCAATGCTAGGAGCTCAGCAACAGTTTTCCTGTTGGCGCCTGCTTCATCAACAACACCCGCCTCTGCATCATCTTCGCCGGGCAGGAACACAACTTCGGAGCCTCTTCCTTGTAAACTAAGGACAAGGACAACAACCATTTACACACCCTGCAAATCGGTAAAGGCTGAACAACAGGGGAATCGTATTACCTAACACAAAAAGTGTTCATTTCTGGAAGGTCAATGTTCATGTACCATTTAGTGCCATCACCGCTCGCACATGTTGTGGCACCTACGTTTGTAGTGGGCTAAACAGGTTATATCAGGAACTAGGCGTAATGTAGAGGATACATGGAAAGGATACGATAAATAGCATGCACCTAAGTATTGCTTCACTTGCACCCCAGCAAAAACCATCACAATGGGTTCATCTTTATCAATGGTTTCAATAAGGATCTGGTCTTCAAACGAGGTTGCATGCTCGCCCCACAATGTAATTTGTAAGAGACGATCGCTGCAAGCGTAGTCACAATAAGTTTATGCTAACCAGAATACTCATAAACTACCACGGAAGCAACCTTAGATCACGTAGCTCCACCACCCTCCGCACGCACACACCATTTAGCCCACTAGATCGCAACATGGGATGTATGACTGTAAGTTATTCGATAACATCTGTTGGGAATGCAAACACCATTTCACCTATGAAGTAAATCAGGGAAAATAGGAAAAGGGAACCTGAATAGGCAAGGCAAGGGTAGTGCATACCTACTAGGCCATGTCCGTTCCTCCGTCTATGGGTTAATTCCTCAAAGTCCACAAAATTGAAAACATAGAGGGGAAGCTGGGTGGCCAACTCTGTAGGTATCTCCTCTACGACAGTCCATGGTGTAAAATAGATTGTTTGTGGGTTCAGGACAGGGCTATACTTCCTTGCTTGCCTGCTAACTTGGAATTTTTTAATCATATAGGAGCTGCCTTCAACTAAAGAATCAACAAATTTGCTAAGGTCTTTATGCCCGATGCAAGCGGTAATACCCATGCCCTGATGTAGAGAGTCTCAGATTGCACGGCGACAGTTAAGGGGAAATAGCATATATCCACATGTAGCAAGGGACATACCTCTTCATCAACCAGAACAAGTTCCATGGCAGTTACACCCTTCCACTTAGGAGTCGAAGATAGTTTCCACATCCTAGCAACTCTAACCTTGATGGTCCAATTGTGCCTTGTTGGATTAATCTATGATACCAAGGTGTACTCCATCTGGTGGCGGCCCATCACCAAAAGAAAAAGAAGTGTATTAAATAGAGCACTATAATGCAGGTAAGATAGGAGACCATAGCCTACAAAGGTGTGGGCCCAACATATATAGGAAAAAACAATTTACCAGAGCGTCCGAAGGACTTCTTTGTAAACAATGTTTTCAGTAAGGTTAGAGGCCAGGTCTATGCCGTCATTAATCAAAACACGTAGTCCATCTCTAGATGTAACACGTGATATAGCAACATACAACTGGCCATGAGAAAAAATTGGGTGTAGTAGGTATAGGCCAACGCTATGCAAAGTTGGCCCTTGGCTCTTATTTATGGTCATTGCATAGCACAATCTTACTGGAAATTGGTGTCTGCTAAGAACAAATGGCCATTTAGTGCTTGACACGTGCAACGAAAGTCTAGGAAGGAGAACTTTGTCGCCAATGTGAGAGCCAGTTATTATCTGAGCTTCCAACACGTGGTCACCTAACTGGGTTATTATAAGACGTGTACCATTGCAAAGGCCAGCACTCTGGTTTAAATTGCGCAGCAACATTACGAGCGAGCCAACCTTAAGCATAAGTTTATGAGAAGGAATGCCCTTGAACTGTAGAGAGTTTAGGAATTCAACAGGGTAAAGTAGGTCTGCGTTACCATGGTCCTTGGAGGTTACAAGCAAAGAATCAGAACTAAGGTATACCTTTTCATGTCCTGGGATTAAAGAAAGGATGCGGTTATTAATCTCATTGATGGTATCATTTTTTGGAGCAATGATAGCCCGTTCCCTTAGGTAGTTTGGGTCTGAGTAGAATGTGTCTAAGTTGGGATAGGTAGATCTTATGATATTATCAATAGGGGAGCCAAGTTTCAGAACCAAGATGTCATGAGGTATCTCAACCAGCTCAGAGTCTCCATCATCAGTATGATTACTACCAGCAGCAGTGCCATCCCCAATACTCAACACCCAATCATTAAATGCTCTCACCTGATCAGTTGGCAAACCACTACGAGACATCCCAAGTAAGCACATATTGATTGTTAGCTTTAGAATCTTAACATGTTTCCACAAATAAGAGTTAGTTATGGATGCATCAATGGTGTCTAACCTCCTGCCGCCCTCGACCACAGGCAGCACTTGGCGGAAATCTCCGCCGAGCACCATGGTCTTACCACCAAACAAGCTATTAAAACACGAAGAGTCTGTCTCCACAAGAATGTCACGCATGCTACGATCTAAAGATTCAAAGCAATGCCGGTGGGTCATAGGCGCCTCATCCCATATGATCAAAGAGCTATGCGCTATTAAGTCAGCAAGAAAAGTTCCCCTCTTAATATTGCACACGGACGACTCGTCAATAACTATATGAATTTTAAACCAGGAATGGGTAGTATGGCCTCCAGGTAGTAATAGGGAAGCAACTCTAGATGAGGCCACAGCGAGGACGATAAGCCTCTCGGATTGCAGGCTCAAAATAATTGCATTCCAAAGGAATGTCTTGCCGATGCCACCACATCCATACACAAAAAAAACACTGGCCTGACATCCCATAGACGGGCTGTGTGACAACATCATAAACATTTTTTTGTTCAAGGTTCAGCTGACCAATGAGGGTACCATGGATTCGCATGAGGTCCTCACAATCATAGGCTAGTTCCTCAGCTAGAAGCCTATTTGTAACTTTACTACGCATGGTTCGATCAGGCTCTGGTAAACCATAATCAGTCATTAAACCACCATTTTTGACAAACAAGCTATCCAGTTCAAGCAAAACATAGTTTTTTAGGTGATCCTCTAGAACATTATAGGTAGGTAGTTGCACCATCTTTTTATGTTGTAAAGTATATCGTCAGTAAAATATTCATAGAATTCATTGAAGAGGGAGGCTATGTCATAGACAGAGCAAAAAAGGACTATAGTAACAAGAAGTTGCCACATCTAAGCAGCTGATCCCCACATAGATGCTTCCCTAAGGGCCTCACACCACTCACTATCATTGCCAAGATGACCCATAGACTGGCATGCATCCTTAAATGTTGGATATAGGACAGCGCTAATTGTTCAGAGGTCTGCATACGAAGTAGCACCCTTGGCAACGTTGAGGAGCATACGAAGGTAATACAACTCACCACAACTAGGATTGATATATATAGCCCTACCAATTTTTGTAGGCCCCTTGCGTGGGCGCCATTCCTTGTACTTTTTATTCCAGACCCACTTTGTTGGGAATTCTATATATGTCAACTCTCGAGCGCATGTGAACTTCCTATTAGCAGAAAACCATTCAGTGAGGGTTGTCTGCATGTAACGATGGTCATGTACAATAGTAGACAAGGGTTGGTTAGCTAGGTACACAACGTTATTCATGAAAGGAAGGTGCACAGCCAGCCTTTCCACCGCAGGGGTCCTATAGTGAATATCAAATTCAAACAAGCGCCAGATAGCTTCATGCGAAGATAAATAGCGGCAATCGATGTACTCACAAACCTCATCCACATCCTCAGGCTGCCTCTAGGAATCTATTGGCTGGGCACTAAGGCAGCTACTACCAACCTCAACCTACAAACTATCCCCAGTAACGTTAGGTGCACATGTTTCAATGATAGCCCTAGTACGGTCCGACCCTTTTGTAATATATTTAAATAGGTACTTTATAAGATGTGTTTTATTACACCATTCAGCGTTTATATGTGTTCTAAATCTTTTTAACAATGTCATATTGTATGGGACAACCCATTCGTTATCAAGTTTAACACCATATCGTTCGACAAAGTGCCCTGTGTTAGGACGACGCCTATACTGCACAAAGCCATTCTCACCAACAATTGTGTTTGGGAAGAACTTGGAGCACTTGTTGTTTTTCATGCATGGGCAATTCTGATTCAGCTGACCACAAGGGCCATGCACCATAAATTCATCGACAAGACTATAACCTAGTGGGTCAGATGCCTTATCTGGTATCTCTGCACATATTATTGAGTCAATAAAAGAAGGACGAGGGTCTTTAGTGTTACCTTCAAGCCAAACCAGAATATGAACATGGGGCAGGCCACGCTTTTGGAACTCGACGGTGTAGAGTACTGAAACATGGAAATGGTGGTACCAGGATTAGAAAGATGGCATGCAATCAAATAAGTCATTCCATGGGACACTGTTAGCATGTACGTCCCTAACTAGATGGCAAGGAATAACATATGGGACCACACTTAGACAAATCAGCTACCCAAATGGTTTGCCCTGGTAAATCCATTGTGTAGTAAGCATCCACTAGATGCCTAGTTAAGAATATTTTCCAAATAAGAAACATAATGACGGAGGGTGGGAATTGCTAGCTATACCTGCACGTGCCTTCCCAAAATAAGTTCCTTTCTTCAACCCAGAAACAAGCTTGGCCACCTTTAGCTTGAAGACTCGACTAACTATATCAGGTCTAGCGTCAGGCCTTTGCCCTAGAACAAATGTAAGGGCATCAGCTATTTCCTGCCACTTTGGATTACATGTAAAAGTAATAAACATATCTAGAGGCCCATATGATCGACAGATGGCCATTGCATCCTGGTAATTCTGAACCATATACCATTTGCTCCCTGTAAAGCTAGCAGGCAAAATAACCTTCTTACCAACGCCACTGCCATCAACATCACCCTTGCGAAGCACATCCTCGAGGCCCTTGTACACCTCTAACCTCAGGTTCTTATTGTTTCTAACTATAAACCTAAGCCTATTCTCCTCCACGGATGCGAAGGCGTCAACAATATATTGTTGGAATAATTGGTCGCCACGTATCAATGTGGTTGCCTCACATCTACGTTGATGTAATCTATAAGCATAGTACTCAAGCATTGTGACCTCACTTCTAGCTCCAACCCTCAAGGCCGCTGACCTTTTTGCACCTAATTCCTATTTTGAAGCCCTGGTCCCCATAAGGGAACAAAACCGAGTACTGTAATGCCATATAGTTTGCATGTAGGTTGCTAATTCATTTAAGGCCGCCACCCCTAGCCTGAATGATTATATCTGGGCTCTTTTTTTCCTTAGAAAAGTCCCTGACTATCAAAGCAACAATCTCAGACCCTACTGGCGCACTATATTGGGGCGCGTTCTTGGACCTATCATGTAATAGTCTAAGACGTAACGACTGACACCGGCTCTGTACCAGTAAGTCCCCAGCTGCCCTAAATGATTTTACTAGTGCATTTGATTCACCAAACATTCGTACCAAGCCTTCAACTATCTATTTGTCAACCTGGCTACCATCGTTAGATTCCCTATGCCTATCAAAAATCGCTATTCGATTTTGAACTTCATTTTTAGTGTAAAAAATATAGAGCTATGCATAAACTGGGGACGCACCCTCATCTGGCAGCAAAGATCCAATTCTATGGTGGACCTGACCATTAATCTTAAACACATATGGACCAGGCCCCTTGTTTACACCTGTGTCAATCTTAGCACCAAGCGATGTGAATGCAAACATAGAATTGTACGACCGAACAGATTTAATAAAATATTTGGAAAGAACACCATTTTGGATTCAACAGCCCATCTAGGAATGGAGGAGGCTCTTTTTGGAAAGGCAAACTGACCTTGCCTCCCTTGCAGCAAAGATGGAAACAAATAGTGGCTGCGTCACCTGGATATGACCTTTTCACATGCTCTTGGTACCAAAACTGTGCACCACAGTGCTGGCACTCATGTGCTGGAGGGCCGTAATATGAAGTTTCAGTGGAAAGGCAATCTGCACAAGGCACAAGCCATCAGACAACCTAGGAGTCTATTTTATCACCACCTAGTACATATGTCTGTAGGGTAATCGTAGATTTGTAGGCCATATATTGGCACCTGCTTTATGCTGAGGCCCACCACAATTTCCTGCGTATGGAATCAAAACTCGCATGTTAACATAAGGGAAAAGCAACGCAACACCTACGCACACACACCTATACAAATGAGAAGGTACACAACTAGCCTTTTTTCTTTAGTTGACTTTTAGAACTTGGACGTTGCTGCCTTTCACGTGTTGTCCCCTCAACTATACCTAGAGGCGGAGTGCAGGGAAGACAGCCAGAGCGAGGAATGTCTAATTAGGGCTGGGACCAGCGTAAATGAAAGGGGAACGATAAACAATCAAACACCTGGAACTGAAGCCGCACTCTCCCCACGTTGCCTCTTCCTTGGCCGGCTAGAGGAAGCTCCTTCCATGTGCCATCAATGTGTGCCTGCACACGTCGTTCGGAGCACCACAAAAATTACATAATGACGAGACTAAGGTTAGGAGAGGAGAGGACCGACACAAACAAAAGGAAAAGAAAATAAGAGAACAGGAAGCCATATGTACAGTAGCAAGGCCACGAGCAAGGCTGCAGGCGCCACTTCCGAGGATCGAGATCATGCGCTAAACACATATAGGCACAGCAGAACGATTTGGTCGGACATGATCAGAATATGTGTATATGCACAAAGTGTGCCTGTTACGTTCATATGCACATGCTAACTAAGTGACGTCAAATTCAAAGCTTTGTCCAGCCACTCGCCACGTTCATAGTTAGGCGTTAATTTTATAGAATCTTTCATTATGATAGGTTCATAGCACAAACCTACTATGTCGTGCTTCCTAGGTAGTCTGTGCTGATTACGCCATTATCCGTGCCTGAGAAATGCCACGGTATCTATGCTGGTAGTTTTAGTGTAACAAAGGCCAGGAACAACAACACAAGCTACTGCAGGGGTGAATTATATGAACTACAAGGAGGGCACTTGCAAGCAATGGCAGGAAGCAATGAAGCACCGGGCGGCACACCACATGCTGACATAGGCAAGAGCTGGAGGCTTGGATGAGGCATGGGCGCCTCTGCCACCACCAGGTGCAAGGACCTCATCAATGGGAGTGGGGTCCAACCTAAATAAGGTGCACATGCATGCTTGGATGGCTATGCAGTGCATTGGTACGAACACGTTAGGGCCCAGTGGGTGCATGCGTGACTGCGATTACATGAGCTGTACCTTTTGTCCACTGGCAGGGTCACTTGAGGACCCTTCTAGGCACCGCCTCCTACCCTACATAGGCTTTTAGGAGTCTATGTCAGTGTGTAGTAGGTGCACCTCAGCTGTCTCATACCATAGATAGGTTTGGGTGCCTACCCTAGATAGGTTTTAGGAGTTTGTGTTGGTTTCACTATGCGCACGTGTGCACAGAGAACCACATTTTTGACCGCCTACATGCATACACATTAGGTACCCCTTGTGTATTAGACCTTCCACCCTGCTGATGGTAGCGCAGGTGCAGGAACAGGAAGATGTCCACAGTTTTGAAGCGAAACTACAGCCGCACACATCATTTTCTGCTTTTTTTAGACAACCATTCGAAAAGTCAAACTTCCTGGTCCCTGCTGAATTCCACTGGAGAAACAAGCCTCTGCTGTGGCCACAATTGATCAGCAAGTGGTGAAGATTGTATTTTCACTGCTTATTAGGCACAAGGGTGATCTGTACGCACCCAACAACAAATCATGTGTTAGTCATGGCACCGTCGCCCAGTTTTACTGTGAACCATCACAGGAGATAGCCAAATTTGTCCAGTGAAATATCCTTTTCTGATTACTTTGATTTGAAGCTAGTTGATTACGATAGCATCTACTGATTTTTGCTATCTTCATTTCTACTTGCAAATGTCTAAAAGGGCCTGAGAAGGAGCTACTTCAGTTTGCAACATTTGGGGAACTACGTGCACTATTTCTAGGTGTCTAGATTCACATTGAGCTTGTGGTACCAAAAGTTCCCCAGTCTAGGTAAGGCACACAAGCAGGTTTTCATTTTGGTCCTATACTCCTATGATATAGGAGAAGCTTAGTGTGCAATTTGGTGTTTCCTTTTATTTGTCTGACATCCATAGTTTGGTATTTGCCTTACAATTTGATCACAATAACTTTCCCATTTTATATCTCTGAACAAAAATATTTTTTTAAAAGTAATCTGTATGTTGATAAGCTTAGTGTTTTTACCAAACAAGCAGCAGATCTGTTTATCATTATATTAAAAAGGGAAAGGGGAAGAACCCTTACAAACCACACACCCACATTCCCACAAAATGTTCTTCATCTCATCTTCTTATTTGTTTGTTGTGTGCTTTATTCAACAAGATCTACATTTTAAATTAGCTACTATATGCTCCTCAGTGATATATTGGTTTGAGCTTATGTTCTTTTCCCTGGTTCTGTAACTGGTACGGTACCTATTCACAGGGACGGTGAGGTTGTAAACATTTCCAGATATGCATGTTGTTCTGATGAGAGCTGCTGTTGTAAATCTTCTATTGGTTCCAAAGACTTGACCTGCACTGCAGTGACACTCAAACTGTGGAAGGTCTTCTATCATGAGAAATGCAGCAATACAATAAAGGTTCTCTCTACAACTACCACTATTTTATGAAATTATGTGAAGTTACCCACCATATTATAGACCCAAGCATGCCATTGACTGGAAAGTTTAGAAGCAATGATAATATCGACAAGCTTTCACATGCATCGCCCACAGTTCTGTATTGGCTGGTGCTGTGCATAGTTCTAGATCCAGTTAATTCTAGAAGTATTAAGTTACTTGCAGTTTTTTCCTTCTGTTGTATCCTGTATGTTTAGCTCTCCAATAATCACTAGAATGTGTAGAACTCATCTCCTAGCAGGTCTATTTCTAATTTTCTTCTAATTTACAAAAAAAAGTAAGAAAAGAAAAGAGCACCGCTCACCCATGAGCCTGCCACCGATGCTTGCTGATCCTACCAGAGCTACAGCTGGCCTGTGCGCTGAACCATAGACCCAGTGGCAGAGCGTAGTGGAGGTGAAGCTGGGCTTCAGGCCCCCTTGCCTGGCGATGTCACAATCACATCTGCTACTTCTGCAGGCGGTTGTAAGCAATAGGACAAGGTACGGTTAGGTAGGTCATAACTCCCCTCTCGTGTCCACATTCATGGCACAGTACAGGTTGCCCAATATACCACTCGGGTAGGTCATGAATCCCTTCCAGAGTCAACATTTATGGGACATCACAGGTTGTCTAGTATACCACGGTCATTTATGATGCAGTCTAGTTTGTCCAATATAACAATGCCACCCAAGTCCCTTAAGTAGCCATTCTCAGGACTGCAGTGCGCAGACAGTTCATGCATCCTATGAATCAAGTCCCCTTATTAGAGTCTAGAACAAACATTGTGCAACATGCTAGGTGCTGAGCACATGGCAGCGTTGGTTGGCAACCAGTTTTGCCAGCCATGCCCACTGCACCATAGAGCCTGCAACTACATCTGCCTGGATTGCCAAGGACTACATCAAGAAGCTTTGTGCCTACACTGCCGAGTAGACCATGTATCCCACCGGACCCTACAGGTTCTAGGATTCGCCCTTTATACACAACCCTAAGCCTTTCTTTATGGCCATCCCTAAGTAGCTCATGTTTAATAGAATAACCGCCTAACTCATCGTGCAGGTGCTAAAGAAAGCAACGAGAGACGTGGTACGTGTAAGAGATGTGTCGAGTCTTATTGACATATCGGAGGTGCAACAGTGCGTCTGTAATGGGTGCAAAGTGGTTTACCTCAAGAAATGGTCTAGTAATAAAGGCTCCGTGTTTAGGCCCAAGCCTCGGTACCTCATGATGTCTACATGTGTTGGCTGCAGATGGAGACTCAAGAGCGCGCACAAGTTTTGCTCCATTGAGTGCAAACATATAGGTTCCTGCTTCTTCTCTTTTAAAAACAGTCATGGTCTTAAGCTTGGTGATCATTTCTTTGAGGCATTTTTATGTAGGAAGGGACTGCAACTCACACGGCACAGGACGCTGGGCTGCCCAAGCACCCATTCAAGCTGGAGGATGGCGCTGAATCTAGCCGCTCACTCAATAAGGTCGTAGCGCTTCCGAGGACATCACGCAAGGGGCGCCCGATACACGCGCCATTTTATTGAGGCATACACAGTGGGGGAGGAGCGTACAGATGAGAGCCAGTATGGAGAACATACTACTGTAATCAGATACGTTGCTACATGTCTATCGACGTTTGTAATATATGGATGTGGCAACTTAGATCTTGTTTTAGGTAGACACCGGGCTACTGCATCGCACAGCCCACTTGTGCGCATGCACCGCTGGTATGCTATCCATATGTTTCACTTTTCAGCACGCAAATAATGTGTGGGCAAGAACTAATTGCGTTTCTAAGAATGGAAGCAAGGGCTCGCATAATAGGTGTTTACATGTGTTGGTAGTACTATGTTTTTTGGCCATGCGTGGGCAACATCTAAGATTTTCTAGATACGGCAACACAACGAGGGCGCGGGCGCGTGGCAACAGCCATCGGCTGGCTTGCCAGGCAGGGTAGGGCCCAACCTACCAGGGGTGCGAGCACGCGGTTTCCGCCTGGAGGTGGCCGCCGGCAGGTGGTAGGGGGCAGCGGCGCGGCCGGCCCAGGGCCTGGGCCGGTAGATAGGCAACCGGCTTGGGCGCTGAGCTAGGGCCGACTAGCGCTTGGGTGCAGGAACCCAGCAGCCAGGTACGTAGGCAAGAAAGGATGGGCAAGCAGTGGATGAGCAGAGGAGGGTGTCAAACCTAATCAAGTTCCCTAACTGAGACCGTGATGTCATGGAATATCACCTATAGAAGCCCTAATCAACCACGATCATACGATCGAAATCTGGTTTGGCTGAAGCTTTGCAAGTAGAGTCATTCTTCTTCTAACCAAGCCATCTTAGCCATTGGCCAGACCAAGCCTCTTTCTCATGATGAGTGAGTTATCACCCGCAGACATTGTTGGCCAAACAGGTAATTAGCCCATTTACACACGATTTAAATGTTGCATGATAGTATGTCGTTTCTATTTAGAATACGCATGTTTATTCCACTCAAATGGCTATTTTGCCCGATTAAGTGTCCATTTGGCCTAATGGTTAAAAGGAAAGCGGTCAACTGTTTGTCATTTAACATTTAGGATAACACTAGCAGTAGAGTGCTTATTTAGTGCTTGCACCTAGTCTGTCGAGTAAGTGATTCCCACGTGCTTACATATAGTCAATCCTAGTAGTTACCGACCCCTACCTAGATCTAGTTATCCTCCTCCATCACAGTCTCAGCATCAACCTTGTAGTACTACATGAACCAGTCGACGAAACGGCAGAGGCCAACCTCGAGCGAGGTGGCGGGGCGGTAGCTGAAGTCGCGAGCGGCGTGGCAAACATTTGCGTGTGCGAAAGGCACACCGCCGTTGGTCGGCATCGTGACGATGCGTCTGTGCACCTTCTTGCCAAGGAGCTTCTCGAGGATGGCGACCATGCGGGTGACGCCCACCGGCGAGGTGTTGCCGAGCTTGTACACGTAGAGCGGCGCAGGCCTACGCTTCTTGCCGGACTTGGAGCCCGTGCTCTTGCCGGCCATGTTGAGCGCGCTGAGGCAGCCCCTGACAACGTCATCAGTGTACGTGAAGTCACGGCGCGCGTCGGCACCGTCGGCGGTGAGGAACAGTGTAATGGGATCGCTGACGATGATGCTACAGCCGAATGAGAAGTAGGCCATGTCGGGGCATCCCCACGGCCCGTAGACGGTGAAGAATCACACGCCGGTGATGGAGAGGCCGTAGATGTGGCTGCACGCGTGTGCCATGGCCTCGCCGGCCTTCTTGGTGTCCGCCTATAGCGACGCGGGGTGGTCCGTGCGGTGGTCCTCGGTGTGCCTTGCCGCGGCCTCGAAAAGCGCGATGAGGCCCACGACGTTGGATGACACGTATGCCTGTGGCGTCCGCATCACATGGCGCATGGCCACCTAGGCCACGAGGCGCAGCACGTGCGTGAACGACACCGTGGACAGCAGCCGCTCCAGCAGCGCAGCATCGTTGATGCCGCGTCCAGCACCACCACGCCGCGGGACGCTAGCAAATGTTGCCGCGCACGCTTCACGGACGGGTCATAGTAGGCATCGAAGTTGTCGAGGCCGAGCACGCCGTCGCCACGAGCATGGAGTGCCAGCGAGTAGTGCGCGCCCATGAAGCCAGTGACGAGCACGGACAGCGGCCCATCCCGTTGTGGCTTCACGCTGCGCCGCACCTCCCGCGCCCCACCCGTACAACAACGATGTCCCCGAGACTAGTAGACTCTGGTGCGAGTGCCGAGACCACGGCGAGGAGGAAGAGGAGGCATGGACCCCGGGCGCGCTCATGCTGGTAGGGGAGGGGTAGCGGTCGCACCATTGGGAGATGGAGAGGTAGGGGAGGAGGAGGTGGGTGGGGGAGGGTTGGCCGCTGACACCGGAGAGACGACCGGCTGCTGCGGTGGTGATAGGGTCGTGGAGCTCGTCGGGGCTAGGGTTGCAGGGGGAAGGAGGGAGGAGGAGAGGAGGGGGAGGCCGGCGGCGGATGGACTAGTGCTAGCGGCGAGGTGGAGTTCATCTGGCTAGGGTTGGAGGTAGTGCTCATCTGGCTAGGTTTGGAGGTGGCGGGGTCACGTGCCTGTGCGACTGAGAAAAGGAGATGGGGATGGGGATGGGATGAGAACTGGAGATGAAGATGGGATGGGGCCAGGGTGCTGCATGAGTGCACCTGCACACACAAATCGATAAGTGATGCATGCATGCAAAGCAAACACAGCCCCAGCAGCATGCATGCACGTGTACTCGGATGCGTGCCGACCACCATGCTAATTAGGCACTGACCATGCATGTCGAGAATCCACCGTTCCCTGCTACACGCCACCGTCCATTTGTGTGCCACGTACAATCAAAGGCAGCCGTACTTCATTTAATGCGTTCAATTGCTTGATCTATCTACTGCCGAATGTACAGAAGAAGACCGGTTGTGATGCGCCTCATCTGAGTTGTGGAATTTTGATCTAATGCACCAACTAAAAAGAACGTACGTGGACACCCTGGGAGGCCGCCGATTCGGCGTGCCTTCATATCTTTAATTTCTAGAACAATCACCGTATTTTTTTGGCAAAGACTTATTTCGGGCCTTAAACGCGCTGGGCCTTATCATCCCCATGTGCGCTCTCTTTCTTCCACCTCACACCACCGCCTCAAACTGGCTTAGAAGGAAAGGGGGTTGGGGGAGGAAGGCTGGCCTTATCCTGGTGGAGGCCCCCACCCAAGGTGGCGGCGGACCGAGAAGAAGGTGGCTATCAACCCCATAGTCGCCACGCAGCGCAGGCTCTTTTGCTTCCACCTCTCGACTGTCCATTATTTTTTACACTACTACAGAATAGCACTTCACTGCTGGCCTTATCACTGCCGGAATTAGGAGAACCGGTAGTGTTGATCTTTCACTATCGGTTCTTGGCGCATTCCTCAAACTTGATTTGGTATGTGACCGAGCCTTAGAAGGAAAACTATCACTATTGGTTTGGGGGCTTGATGGGCCAAGGAAGGCTTGGGCCTATCTATCACCGGTCGGTTCTAGCCAAGAACCAACGGTGATAAGCCTACAACAAAAAAGGATGTAGCCGATGCCAAGAACAGGGCATGCGTTTGGTTCCCTCCAGTTGTGGCCTTGCACCATGAAGCGCAACGTGGCCAGCTATAGGAAGCCCGCGCCCTTGGTTCGAATCTTAGGTGCGGCAAACTTTTTTATATTTTATAGAATTAAATGAACCTCAACTTAAACTAAAAATATTTCCTATCTCCTTTGACGCGCGGTTTTTTTATCAAAACCGGTTCAAAACCCGGGTGGGATAAGAATATTCCTCCATTGGCTGGTTTTAAAAAATAAAAGCTGAGCTCTGCCCTCTTTCATCACTTTGCTGTGCCTATCATTGTTGGTTTTGCATAAAAACCGATAGTGATACATGGAATCCTTGCGGTTCTAAAAATGCACTCCCACCTTTTATCCATGACAAGAATATTCCTCCGCTTTTATCAAAACCGGCAGCCTATAAATGCCTATAAAATGGCACCCTGCTATGGAGCCTCTCCATGGCTAGTACTTGTGTTTATTTTGCAACTCTGTTTGTTTGCTGTTTATTATTTTTCTAGCTCGTTCTCTGCTTGTTAGTTTCCACATATATGGCCTCTCTGTGGGAGAAAGCCCTCCACATATAGATATCGTTATGCATCATAGTCCACCAAAATGGTGCACACAAGAGGTACTAGAAGAATGCTACTGAAGATAGAGCAACGCCGAAGATTAGAGACGCCGCAAGGTTCATAGATCCATCCGCTGTGGTGTGCTCTGGACTATATGTCCAGAGAGACATGGCATCCTCCGTGCTCGGCCTACCTGGTGTGCTCTGGGCATTTTCCTGTCCCGAAGCGGCATTGGTTCATCGGTGCGGTGCCAAGCCAAATCCGATGTGCTCTAGACTATACCGAGAAAAAGGCCATATACAACAGAGGCATGGATTCATCGATGCCACCTTGTCATCTCCAATTGGTATAGCTCATAGACCACCTCGGCGCTGTTGTTTGACCCTAGTTGGTGCTAGAAAAATGATACTGAGGTGGTTAAATTATAATGTGTTGATACACATTGATTATAACATTGACCTATACGCAAATAGGTCTTTGTTATCGTATATGTAATTTTAGTGTAAGGTCTTTGTTATCGTATATGTAATTTATTTCTAATATTTTTGTTATTTTTTTATGTATTTCTGTACTCTATCTAAATAAATATATCGTTGTTGTTAAAACTTTCCCATAGTCCTTTACATATATGCACCTTCACTGTCGGTTCTATTTAAAAGTCGGTAGTGATATCCACTTTCACTGTCGGTTGTAACTGAAAACCAACGGTGATGTCTATGCCCCCTATATAAAACAAACCGCCACATACATCGATTCCACCCACCCACGAACTCTCACAGTCTCATTTCTCATGTTTCACTCTCACTTCTCAAGAAATCCACTCTCTCTACGTGATTTGGTCATGGCTCCTGCATTTTTCATTGGTATTGATATGTTGTCTTCTCCAATATTCTATCTATATTCATTTGATCTATATTTATATTCATGTTTCTTTGCATTCTACATTTATATATATTCTTATTCCTTGCATTCGATCTATATTTAATTATGTTGCCACATTTTACTTGGAAGAATTTTTTGTGCATATATTTTATGTTCATATTTTTTTTGTATTTTATCGATCAGCTGGTATGAACAACAGACCTCCCCCACCACAAGAACCAGGTTTCCATCCTGGCGATGAGCCATTCGCTCCTAATGTGGCCATTCTGTGATTCCCTGTTCTAGCTATTGTATGAAATATTTTCCAACATCTTTTGTTTTTTTATGCTAACAAATAAGTGCAATTAGTTTAATATCATTGTTGCACATATATATGTCGCAGACTATATCTCCAATAGATTGGCTACGAACATGATGTGACCACGCCAACGTCGGGGACCTCGGCGACCTCTCCGACCACCTCGGTGATCTCTCCGACCACCTCGGTGATCTCTCCGACCACTTCACTTACCTCGGCGATCTCTCCGACCACCTCGGCGACCTCTCCGACCACTTCACCAACCACAGCAACCTCTCTGACCACCTCACTAGCTGATACACCACTCCAAGTCCTTACTGGACCAATCACCCATAGCCACGCCCAAAAGATACAGCAAGAGGTGCACGCGCTACTTTGTGAGTTTCAATTAAACATTGATGGTAATTTCGAGCTACCTAAGTCGTGCATGTTTTTATTACTCAGGTTCTCCGAGAAGGAAGACAAGGATACATCAAGGATGGATCAGAGAGAAGAGCTACGTTCGAGTCAACCCAGCATGACAGAACCATCCAGAAGAAACAATCATATCTTTTGTCTCCCAAAGGCTATGAAGGTGAATGAGTACTTGTTCGAGAGATCTTGAAGCCTAGTTTCCAATGCTGTCATGCCGACAAGTTTGGAATGTCCAGCGTGGTGTCTGACCAGTTTTAGTGAAGACTGCTCCGAAGCTCAATAGTCTGCATGAAGCTAAAGATCCCATGCAAAAACTATATCATTCTACCATAAATCGTGGTGCATAGCATACATGGTTGGAAAGATAATGAAGTTAGCTTTCCAACGCATCCAACAGTTCATCATTTGGACGTTCCAGGAAGGAGTTATGACCAAAACATTAAAGACTGCCCAGAAGCCCAGAAGACACGCGGAAACTGAAGACCACCTCGTGCGTTGACCTTCCACCTCCCAACATGGCTTCTTTAGTTCACATCTATCTTAGAGACTTCTCATAGTATAAATTTTACCTCTAGGCTACTAGAAAAGTACTTTTTTGATGATTTGATAATTCAAGTGATATTGCAGCCGAGCTGCCGAGTGCTTACTCAAACCCTTGTTCTTCTTTGTTCTTCCTAGACTTGTGAAGAGATTCCTCTGGAATCCACTAGTTCGTGCTTTGCGGGTTCCAGTACGGCTGCCCCTCCTTGTGTGGATTAGCTCCGGTTGTGGTTCTACGGTCGTTCGGAGATCGAGTCGAAGTCTTCGTGGTTTCGGTGCCTCTCTCCCCGTCGCTTGGTCGCATCCAACCTTGGCAAGTATAAAGCTAGTTATCCTCCGCTGTTCGCAGCAAGTTATCTTGTGATTTCCAACCTACTGTCGTGAAGATCGGGCCACTCCGAGGAGGTTTCCATCGGTATCTTGCTGTTGGTGATCTCCGACCCTTATCATGTGGTAATCAGAGCTATCGTTGTCACGGTAGGTTTTGTTATTACCTACTTATCTATCTATTTGTTTACCATCTACTACTGCTTTTATCCATCACATAAATTTGTTTCGCCATATCCTATAGTCCAAAGCCACACAAAAAATACCTATAACCATTTCACGGTACTGTTACGTTGTGTTCTGTGTTTATCGAGTTGCTAGTCACCACCGTTTATATAAATTGAATTGTTTCGTTCGTTACCGTTGTCAGTGTTATAAAAAAAAGAAAGAGATTAGTTTCAAAAAAAAGGAGAAGTGAAAAAAAGTTGAAGGATCTGTGTTGCGGTGTATTGCTGAAAATTTCAGTTTACATATTTGAGTTGGTGGTAATCTTGTTAGCAGCAACGTCGTGTCTTTGAGCACATCAAACCACTCGGTTGGTAGTACCATAGCCCTCCTTGTTAGCCACCTATAGCTCCACCAAAACCTGAACCGGGACGTTCGATTCATAATCCTTACGACCTCTCTACCACCTTCGTTGAAGCTGCCACACCAGCACCGTCACGGTCCTTGAGAACGAGCAAGAACTTGGGTAAGAGGTGAGATTGTGTGTTTCCACAAATTTACCTATTTCACTTTTTCTTGCAACTAGTCTAACATGGCAGGATCCAATTCGAGTGTTCATGGTGGGGACCATGGAGATGAAGAACCCCCTGTTGCACAGGCAGAGCTATGCCAAATGGCCAACTCGCTCTTGGAGGTGATGGAGAGGATGTTCAACAAACGTCTCCCTACAGCGGGTGGTCGAGGTCCACAACATCAACACGAAGACAATCACCGTGAAGAATTTGGTGATGAAAATTCTGGTTTGGATGCTGGATTTCATGGCCGCAACGGCAATGGTCGTGGTGGTCAGGGTGAAAGGCGTCATGCTAATTTTGATCAGCACGGTCGTGGACGGCGTGCTGAATTTGATCATCAGCGTGGAGGAGGACGTGGACGTGATCGTCATGTACATTTTGATGATGAAGATGAGGTTCATGATGAGTATGAGGAGGGATTTGATGATAATGAAAATCCTTTTGGTCACCATGGGCATTTTGGACAGCCACATGAACATTGTCGTGGTGCTGGTCATGATGGGGAAAATCCTCATGGTCGTCACAATAGAGATGATCCGGATAGCATTGCTCGTGTAAAGTTAAGTATTCCAAAATTTTTAGGGAAAGAAAATGCTGATGCTTATCTTGAATGGGAGGAGTAATGTGATCAGATTTTTAGAGTGCATAATCTTTCTGATCAGAGGCGTGTCAATCTAGCTTCTGTTGAGTTTTCAGGTTACGCTCTCACATGATGGAACCAAGTTCAAGAAAATCAACGTGTGTTGGGATGTGACCATATCAACACATGGGCTAAGATGAAGAGAGTGATGAGAAGATGCTTTGTGCCATCAAGCTATCAGCGTGACCTCCGCAATAGGTTACAAACATTGAGACAAGGATCAAAATCTGTTGATGACTACTTCAAGGAGATGGAATTACTCTTGGTGAGATATGGAATTAGAGAAGATGAAGAGTAAAAAATGGCAAGATTTTTGAATGGTCTCAATGAAGAAATTTTAGGTTTTGTTGAGATGTTTCCATATCATAATTTGCAAGACCTTGTTGATCAATCTATGTGCACCGAGAGGAAAATTCAGCAAGAGGGACGAAGAAGGTCTTATGGGAGCCAATCAATTTCAGCCCCATGGAGTCGGCAACAGCCTGGTACCTCTATTGGTGGGGGAAGATCACAAGGAGTTGCTACTAGGCCTTCTCCATCCATTGGTGCTGCAAAGACAACGGTTTCTACTGCTTCTTCACCTACAATTCAGCAAGAACAACGACGATCTGCTGCAAGCATAGCAACCCCTGCTGCTGCATCAGCTACTGCTTCTTCTTCCCATACCCGAGGCATTGTTTGTCACAAGTGCCAAGGTCGAGGACATGTTGTTGCTCAATGTCCTAGTCGAAGGACCATGATAATAAATGAGCAAGGTGAATGGGAATCTGAAAGCGAACCTGAGGAAGAAGCTCCAATATATGATGAAGAAATTATGCAAGATAAAGGTGATGAAATTCAACCTGATGATGGAGACAACAATTGCTTCATTTCTCGTTGAGTGCTTAGTGTTACTGCTGTCTAAGAAGAGAATAATCAGCGGCACAATCTTTTTCACACCCGGGGCATGATTAAGGACAAGTTGTGTCAAATCATTGTTGATAATGGCAGCTGCAATAATATTGCAAGTCGAGAATTAGTTGAAAGATTGGGACTGAAACAACGGCGCCATCCTTCTCCATACAAGATGCAATGGTTAAATGATTGTGGTGCACTGCGTGTAACAAATATTGTGACCGTTCCCTTCTCCATTGGGCGGTACAATGATCATGTGGAGTGTGATGTGGTTCCAATGGAAGCATGCCAATTGCTATTAGGAAGACCTTGGTTGTATGACCGAGATGCTCAGATTTGCGATCGCGCCAACAAGATTGTTCTCATGTACAAAGGAGAGCGCATCACTTTGCTTCCCTTGTCACCGGAGGATATTGTGAGAGATGATCTGAAAAGAAAACAGCGAGCAAGCGAGAACCACTTACGAGTGACACACAAACATAGTGAAGGAGTGTTTCCAAAGCCAAATAAAACTCCATAGCTGCAAAGAACCAAGCCAAAGGGAAAAGAGGGTTTAGTGGAGATGGCTAGGAAGGGGGATTTAAAAGAATTGAGTGAATCCAATGTTGTGTTCTATGTACTCCTGTACAAGGACAATTTTCTTGTCACTAACGACTTACCCTCTACTTTGCCTAGTGCTGTTTTGATGTGTTACAGGAATATGAAGATGTGTTTCCTGAGGAAGTACCACCAGGGCTGCCACCAAAGAGAGGGATTGAACATCAAATCGATCTTGTTCTTGGTGCTCCACTTCCTAACCGTGCACCATATCGCACCAATCCGGAGGAAACAAAAGAAATTCAGCGCCAAGTGCAGGAGCTCATCAACAAAGGTTATGTAAAGGAAAGTCTATCACCTTGTGCTATTCCTGTCCTTTTAGTTCCAAAAAAAGATGGCTCTTGGAGAATGTGTGTTGATTGCCGAGCCATTAATAACATCACCATAAGGTATAGACATCCCATACCTCGACTTGATGATATGCTTGATGAGCTTAGCGGTGCTATCATTTTCACCAAAATTGATTTGAGAAGTGGCTACCACCAAATCCGAATGAGAGAAGGAGATGAATGGAAAACAGCCTTCAAAACCAAGTTTGGGCTGTATGAATGGTTGGTAATGCCATTTGGTTTGACCAATGCACCGAGCACCTTCATGAGATTGATGAATCATTTACTTAGAACTTTTATTGGCAAGTTTGTTGTTGTTTACTTTGATGATATCTTGATTTACAGCAAGTCTCTTGATGAACATATTGAACATATCCAATGTGTGCTTGCTATCCTACGTAAACAGGAATTGTATGCTAACCTTGAGAAGTGCACCTTTTGCACCGACAAGGTAGTCTTTCTTGGATTTGTTGTTATAGGACAAGGAGTGGAGGTAGATGAAGAAAAGATCAAGGTTGTACGAGACTGGACGCCTCCACAGAACGTGAGCCAAGTCAGAAGCTTCCTTGGACTTGCTGGTTTCTATCGGCGGTTCATGAAGGATTTCAGCACTATTGTTGCACCAATCAATGAGCTGACCAAGAAAGAAGTGCTTTTCAAGTGGGGAGAAGCACAACATAAGGCATTTGAAGAATTGAAGATGAAGTTAACAACAGCCCCAGTCCTTGCCCTCCTAGATTTTGGTAAGACATTTGAAATAGAATGTGATGCAAGTGGAGTTAGGATTGGAGGTGTGCTCATGCAAGAACGAAGGCCAGTTGCATACTTCAGTGAAAAGCTAAGTGGTCCAACTCTAAATTATTCAGTTTATGATAAAGAATTATATGCTCTCGTTCGGAGTTTGGAAACTTGGCAACATTACCTTTTTCCTAAAGAATTTGTGATATATTCAGATCATGAATCATTGAAACACCTTAAAGGACAACTAAAACTGAATAGAAGGCATGCAAAATGGTGTGAATTCATTGAGTCATTTCCCTATATTGTCAAGTGCAAGAAAGGAAAAGAGAATGTTGTAGCAGATGCTTTGTCTCGACGTCACACTTTGCTAACCCAACTTGATGCTAAGATTCTTGGCTTAGAAAGCATAAAAGATTTATATGCAACTGATTCATATTTTGCTGAACCATATTCCAAGTGTCGAGAAGGCAAAGGATGGGAAAATTTTCATGTGAATAATGGGTTTTTGTTTCGAGCTAACAAACTCTGTATTCCAGATTGCTCTGTTCGAATTTTACTTGTGCAGGAAGCCCACGCAGGAGGACTCATGGGACATTTCGGTGCCAAGAAGACAGAACAAGTCCTTACCGATCACTTCTTTTGGCCCAAGATGAGAAGAGATGTGGAGAGACATGTTCTTCGCTGCGAATCATGCCACAAAGCTAAGTCCCGTGTGAATCCTCATGGATTATACACTCCTCTGCCTATCCCTAGTGTGCCTTGGGAAGATATCTCTATGGATTTTGTTCTTGGTTTACCTCGAACCAAGCGGGGAAGGGATTCAATCTTTGTTGTGGTTGATCGTTTTAGCAAAATGGCACATTTTATTCCATGCCACAAGAGCGATGATGCTTCACATATCGCTGAATTATTTTTCAAAGAAATTGTACGACTACATGGAGTGCCACGAACCATTGTTTCTGATCGTGACACTAAATTTTTGAGTTATTTTTGGAAAACTTTGTGGGGCAAACTTGGAACACGATTGATGTTCTCTACGACGTGTCATCCACAAACAGATGGACAAACAGAAGTTGTGAACCATACTCTATCAATGCTACTGTGAGCTATCCTCAAGAAGAACTTGAAACTTTGGGAAGAAAGTTTGCCACATGTCGAATTTGCATATAATAGGGCAGTACACTCGACCACTAAATTTTGTCCATTTGAAATTGTATATGGGTTTAAACCCACTGCTCCCATAGATGTTTTGCCTTTACCTATGCAGGAACGTGTAAACTTCAATGCAAGTAAGCGAGCCGAGTTTGTCAAGAACCTTCATGATAGATCTCGGACAAACATTGAAAAGATGACAAGGATGTATGAGAAGCACGCCAATAAAGGTGTTATTTGAACCAGGAGACTTGGTTTGGGTGCATCTACGCAAAGACAGGTTTCCTGAACAACGCAAAAACAAGTTGCAAGCCCGAGATGATGGCCCATTCAAAGTGCTACGCAAGATCAACGACAACGCTTATGAAATTGATCTATCTAGTACTTATGGTGTGAGTACCAGTTTTAATGTGGCCGACCTATCTCCATTCTTTGGATTGGAAGAGTCGAGGATGACTCTTTTTCAAGGGGGGGAGGATGATGTGACTACGCCAACGTCGAGGACCTCGGCGACCTCTCCGACCACCTCGGCGATCTCTCCGACCACTTCACTGACCTCGGCGACCTCTCCGACCACCTCGGCGATCTCTCCGACCACCTCGGCGACCTCTCCGACCACTTCACCAACCTCGGCAACCTCTTCGACCACCTCACCAGCTGATACACCACTCCAAGTCCTTACTAGACCAATCACCCGTAGCGGCGCCCAAAAGATACAGCAAGAGGTGCACGCGCTACTTTGTGAGTTTCAATTAAACATTGATGGTACTTTCGAGCTACCTAAGTCGTGCATGTTGTTATTACTCAGGTTCTCCGAGAAGGAAGACAAGGATACATCCAGGATGGATCAGAGAGAGGAGCTACGTTCGAGTCAACCCAGCATGATAGAACCATCCAGAAGAAACAGTCATATCTTTTGTCTCCCAAAGGCTATGAAGGTGAATGAGTACTTATTGGAGAGATCTTGAAGCCTAGTTTCCAATGCTGTCATGCCGACAAGTTTGGAATGTCCAGTGTGGCGTCCGACTAGTTTTAGTGAAGACTGCTCTGAAGCTCAATAGTCTACATGAAGCTAAAGATCCTGTGCAAAAAATGTACCATTCTACAATAATTCGTGGTGCATAGCGTACATGGTTGGAAAGATGATGAAGTTAGCTTTCCAACGCATCCAACGGTTCATCATTTGAACTTTCTAGGAAGGAGTTATGACCAAAACATTAAAGACTGCCTAGAAGCCCAGAAGACACGTGGAAACTGAAGACCACCTCGTGCGTTGACCTTCCACCTCCCAACATGGCTTCTTCAGTTCACATCTATCTTAGAGACTTCTCATAGTATAAATTTTACCTCTAGGCTACTAGAAAAGTACTTTTTGATGATTTGATAATTCCAGTGATATTGCAGCCGAGCTGTCGAGTGCTTACTCAAACCCTTGTTCTTCCTTGTTCTTCCTAGACTTGTGTAGAGATTTCTCTGGGATCCACTAGCTCATGCTTTGCGGGTTCCAGTACGGCTACCCCGCCTTGTGTGGATTAGCTCCGGTTGTGGTTCTGCGGTCATTCGAAGATCGAGTCAAAGTCTTCGCAGTTTCGGTGCCTCTCTCCCCGTCGCTTGGTCGCATCCAACCTTGGCAGGTATAAAGCTAGTTATGCTCCACTGTTCGCAGCAAGTTTTCTTGTGATTTCCAACCTACTGTCGTGAAGATCGTGCCACTCCGAGGAGGTTTCCATCGGTATCTTGCTGTTGGTGATCTCTGACCCTTATCAGAACAACACTTAGCTAGTTCTTTATCTCGGACATCATCGAGAACTCGGCATCTAATGCAAGTGGTCGGCTATGAACATGTGAACTCAGTTTTTCCATCCCTTTGAGGGGTGCAAATCATCGAAACCTTATCCACGAGACGGGAAGATAGAGCCCGGACGTGATAAGCGCCCAATTTAGTGTCGTGCGCTTCTGTTTAGAGGCACTTTGACGTGTGTTGCTATGATGTGCCTAATTTCTCGCACTTCAAGGCACTTGCTTTGAATGCTGGTGATATCCTCGTTCCGCAAGCAAGTGAATGGTTTGCGAGCTACAACTGTGCGGATGTGATAAAATGGTCACTTATACCTGAGTTGTGGTTATTTGTTGTTTATTATTGTAATAACATTCTCTAATTTTTTTTCTTTTTCTCCACATGCAGATTGCGCCTTAGGACCTTACCTATGTTGCATGTGGCTTGTGGGCCGTTCTAGACCAAGCTACGGAGCAACTCGGGTATGATTTGGACTTCTGCAATAGAAACCTCGGCTAGCTCACTAAATAAGGACGCTAGTACTGCATAAGGATTACTAACAGGGCCAGTGGTCATTCAGTAGGTTACATCTATGGCCGACCATTCTTTCGGTATTGTGAGGCATGAGAGAGTGCACTCATACGGGCATTGACCTTCATCGATATAAGCGGATACATAATCCGTGACATCAATTACCATATAGGGCTACAGAGGCATGTTAGTGTGCGTGGCCCAATCGATCCTGACAGTGATTCCGATAGTAATTAATGTTTATTTAGCTAGGTTTGCAAGGTTGTAGTTTAATTGGGTTCTAATTTTAATTTGTACGGCTTGTGTGTTTAATTATTGTCATGCATGTAATTCGTGTAACATTTGTGGGGCAACTAGAAATCTACATTCCGGTGTCACATTGGTCTCAAAATTATTCTCAGGCTTGCACGTGCCACAGGTGATGGAAACACCAAGTTTGGGATTTTTCGAAGATGGTTTGCTACTTTCTGAGGTTTAATTGAATTTCCGCGCGACGACACCGATTAATTATAGGTTGAACTGAGTCTACCCCTGAAAAGATACAGAATGGTGCCAAACTTTTACACAGGCTCTCATGTGCTCTAGGGATAAGAATTTTGTGGAGGTCGATGAAAAAATCTATTGAGTCCAAGATGTAATTCACCCTCTTTTGTCTCATTCAGCACAGAGAAAAATATATTAATAAGAAATGATTAAAAAACGTAAGATCTTGTGTGGGACCTTAATTTGGGTATACATGCTTGCCAAAAAAAATTTCAAGCCATTTCGACATAGGTGGAGTATACATGCTTCATAGAGGTACATGAGCCCTTTCATCGAACCATGACTATACATATAGGTTATCAAGATTTCTATGGTTCATATGTATTCCGATGTCGTATTGGTCTCAAACTTTTTCTTAGGCTTGCACATGCCACGGGTGAAGAAAACATCAAGTTTGGGATTTTCTAGAAATGGTTTGCTACTTTCTGAGGTTTAATTGAATTTCCATGCGACGTCACCGATTAATTATAGGTTGAACGGAGTCTACCCACGAAAAGATCCAGAATGGTGTCAAACTTTTACATAGGCTCTCATGTGCCCTAGGGATAAGAATTTTGTGGAGGTCGATGAAAAAATCTATTGGGTCCATGATGAAATTCACCCTCTTTTGTCTCATCCAGCACATAGAAAAATATAATAAATAAAAAAATTGATCAGAAAAGCCTAAGATCATGTGTGGTGTCTTAATTTGGGTGTACATGCTTGCCAAAATTTTTTAAGCCATTTCGACATAGGAATACACATGCTTCTATTTATTCAGTATATAAAAGGGATTTTTTTATATATAAACATCACTGTTGTTTTCAAAAACCGGCTGTGAAGAGACGAAACCGACATTGATGCTAGTTATCACTGTTGGTTCATTTTAAAAACCGCAGTGATTTATAAAAAAATTTAAAAAATGTGCCAGCCCTCGGGTTCGAGCTCGGGTCTCAGGGACCAGAGTTCTGAGTCTTAACCGTTGCGCTAGTATAAGAGGTGTGTCAAGGCTTAATTTATTTTTTATTTTTGACCTTTTAGAGCGCTTAATAATTTATAAAATTAAACCAAAAAAATTGGGCCGCCTAGGACTAGAACACGGGTCTTAGGGGCTATATTGCGCGGTCTTAACCGTTGTGCCAGTCCGAAAGAAAGTGAAAAGATATGCTACTTAACCCGTAACTGCTGCACCCCCATCACTATCGGGTCTACGCATGGCCCGATCAGTGTCGGTTTAGACCTTGCAACCAGCAGGGACGAGCCATTGGGATAAAAGTAAGGCGTGGGGTGAAATTTTCCAAAGTCATTTCAACCCTGCGCCAACCCCTCCCCCCGTAGCGCCGGAGCACCACCCCGCGCTGATGGGCACCACCGCCCCCCGCGCACCCGTTCACCGTCCCCGCGCCGCCGTTCCTAGCCACGCACTCCTCTTCTTCGACGCCGACGCCCGTGCATCCCCTCGATGCATCCCCGTTAGTCCCGCACCAGCGCCCGCGACGCCGTCCACCACCCCACACCGGAGCACCGCGCCGTCCGTGCCCTCGTTCCTCGTCCACGACGTCGGCCATGCCCCTCCTCCTCCACACCTGCACTCCCACCGCCGAGGTCTTCAGGAGCACGCAGACAGCTGCTTCCCCACCCCCACGGTGAGTGCGTGGCTCACTGCCTGCTATGTGTTTGAAGAAATGCCCGTTAAGTTAGCCGAGGCCAACCTGGGCTTTGCCCCCCCCTTTCTTCTTGCATACGAGCTTCAATTGCATACGAGAGTAGATTGTGGTGGAATGAATTGTGCGTGTTTTCATACCGTGGTGTGAATTGGAAGTAATAGTTTGTTAAAATTTGTTGCCCAGTTAACATGCACCGGAATTCAGGTACGGCAGTTAAATCAAAGCCGCTTGGTATAATATAGAAGGTGTAAAATTGCAGTACATGTATTAATTTGCAGCAACGTGTGTTATCTCGTGATGGTTTTGTTGATGTTGTATCCTAGTTGGTGTCATTAGAAGACTGGATAGGAACTGGTTTTGTACTGTTTTTTGACTTGGGTGACCACTTGCAATGAGTTAGTTTTCTGTGTAGCTTCCCCAACTAGGTTCCATCTCATTTTTGGAATTGCTGCATCATTTTGGTGTTTGTGTTTGATGTTAAGTTTCTGTTCTCCTTATTTTTGCCAGTATTGTTGCTATATGGTGCTATGTGTGATAACCTTTACCCATACTGCAATCGGATATCTCTCTATTCAACAAAATGATTTACTGATTTCTCTTTAAATATCATCTTTTTTGAACGACAGCGCAAGAAATATAACCACGAAAGGTTGTTAGACATGGAGATCGTCGCACTGCAATCGGAGCTGGCAAAATTCATCTTAGCCGAGGTATTGGAAAAAGATGGAGTATTTTCCATTGCACAATCTGTGAAGTTCAAGGACCAGTATGGCCCAGAGCGGCTCGCTAGATTATTGTAAGAAGTCCTAGAAGCATGCTTCATCTTATCGAATAATTTCTTTTTTATTTTGAGGGATCGAGATCTTGATAAGAACATTTGAACTGTAATCATAACATTTGTAATGTTTAATATTGATAGACCTGTCATCTACGTATCGTATATAAAGCGAAATCCAATTCCACGAAAACATATAAATTAAAATAAATTATTAAATAATAAAATGCGAACGGGCCATCACTGCCGGTTAGCAACGAACCGGCAGTGATGGCCAAGATGGCACTGCTGGCTTGAGCCACAAACCGACAGTGTTGGCTTAGCCATCACTGCCGGATCTTGTCCCAAACCGGCAGTGCTGGTTACGATAACACTGCCGGCTAAAGACACAAACTGACAGTGATGTTCGAGGTTACACTGCTGGGTGGTCTCATGAACCGGCAGTGTTGATGGAACTGAACTGTGCCGGGTTGTTTAAAGGACCGGCAGTGAAGTTGCAGAACATTGTTGGTTTGTATGAACCGACAGTGATAACTAACCCTCATCACTGTCGGTTTGGTTGTGCCGGTTCAAAATATGGCAGTGATGGGGTGTTTTGATGGTCCTGGTCTGGGGTAGTGTTAGAAGCATTATCTCTCAAGACTTTTTTACTTTGCCATTTTTCTCTCTTGCAAGCCGTGCTGCCCCCTCCCCTAATCCCAATCAGAAGTCCTTCCTCACAGCATGGCCATCGCCAGCCTTGCCCACTGTCTACCCGCACTGCTCCAGTTCTCCCTCCCAACGTGAATTGAAGGAGGAACGGACGACACTCGCTCTAGACACCAGCTCTTCCAATCTGTCCCCTGCCGCCTCACTTGCCACCCCTCCAATCTCCACCACCACCGATCTAGCTGCCTCCCCAGCCCTCTCCTCTCTTTTGAGGCCACAGGCATTGAAGGCCTCCCCAAAATCCGAAACCCTAACCTCGTAACCCTGATAGGAGGTAGACAGAGATGGTGGAGCTCACCGATAGACAAGGAGATCACCACTACTTCTTTTCTCCTTTAATTTGTTCTTACTTCCAGTTTCATTCCAATTTTTCATTTCATTTTTGGCTTTGAATGATTTTGATAGTCGGTAGTTTTACCAAATGATAAATGGCTAAAATTGTCAATATCATTATTTTCATATTCATGATTTATGTTTTCATTTTATTTTTTCTCGAAATACGATTAAACCTAAAAAACGAGAGCAGTAGCTTTCATTTCATGTTCCAGATCAGCATTATGGGAAAAGGAAGATTCAAAACTGTTGAGGAAGCTGTACATGGAACGCCTGGACAACTGCCGTGGCTTGACCAAGACCGTGCGCTCGCTCAGCTCAGCAACCACTCGCGCACGCCACGCGCTGGCACGCCCACGTCGTGCGCAGCCGCGCCTAGACTAGATACGGTTGCAGCTCACTGCAACCTCCCTGTTGTACACATACATATATACATTCATTGAGTCAATACACAAAGCGTTGTTGGCCTCTATACTTCTACATGGTATCAGTCGCACGGGCTGATCCTCTCTCCGGCGTTCTACGCTCGCCAGCGATCACCACCGCCTACTCCGCTTAGCTTTCTCTTCTCCACTGCTATTCCGCTGCCTCTCCGTCGCCATGGACAACATGGACGACAACCCCCTGTTCGGCGTCTCCCTCTCCGACGTTTCCTCTGACGGTTCTTCCTCTTCCTCCTCTGATGGCAGAACTGCAACCGCCGTCGCCAGTCCTCCCGTCGCCGTTCTCCAAACGGTGAACATCAAGTCACATGTTCCCGTCGTCCATGATCTGGCTGCACCGAACTACGACGAGTGGCGCTGCTGCTTCGACGCCTTCATCGGCAAGTTTGGCATCGGCTCCCACCTCTCCTCTCCACTGACTCCCAAACAGTGTCACGACCCGGCATGGCTCATCATCGACCAGTGCATCCTTAGTTTGTTGTACAACTCGGTGTCCAAGGACGTGCTTGCCATCGTTCGAGTGCCGAAGGCTACGGCTGGCACAAGATCCATGAACAATTCCGCGACAACGAGCTTCATCGTGCCGTCTATCTGGAGGCCGAGCTCCGCAGCCTTGTCCAGGGTGACATGGACATTGCCCAGTACACCGGCCGGCTCAAGTAGCTCGTCGACGGCCTCCGCGACATTGGCCAGCCTGTCCATGAGACCAGCCAGGTACCGAATATGCTCCGTGGTCTCAGCTCCAAATACAGACATGCTATTCTGGCCATCACCACGAAGCAGCCGCCCATACCTTCCTCTCGGCGCATTTGTACCTGTTGCTGGAGGAGCACTACAACAAGGAACACGCCAAGGCTTCGGCGCACCATGCTCTCGTCACCACCGGCGGTGCTCGTCCACCCGCTCTATCGGCCGGCACGGGCGACTCCAACTCCACTCCTGCCGCCCCCAGGCCACCAGTGGCTTCTCACAGTTCGTCCCCACACAACGACTCCCGCCGCGGTCGTGGTCGGGTCGTGGGCGCGGCAAGTACCAACACCACGGCGGTTCCAGCTCTTCATCTGCACCGCGTGCACCAGGCGCCAACCCTTGGACCAGGATGGTACAGGCATGGCCTATGCCGTTCCGCGTTCCTAGCACCAGTGTTCTCGGACCACGCCCTGGCACACCGCCACACCAAGCCTACTTCGCCGGTCATCAGCCTTCTGCCGGCTGCATCCAGGTGCCGTCCCCTGCTGCCTACCCTCCGGCGCTGTCGCCGACTGATGTCTGGAATCATCAAGCACTGCTCGCCACGCTGGCCACGTCCAGCATCCCACCGACCGGGCCACAGCCAGCAGAATGGTACCTCGACACCGGCGCTTCCTCCCACATGGCTTCCAACGCCGGTAATCTCTCCTCTTCCCAACCCCTTTCTGCTTCTGCACCCATCATCGTAGGCAATGGTGCTACTCTACCTGTCACACATCGAGCATCATCCACCATTGCCACAAACCAGTCCCCACTTCTTGTTCACAACATTCTAGTTTCCCCATCTCTAGTAAAAAAATCTCATTTCCGTTCGTACTCACCCGCGACAACAACGTGACTGTTGAGTTTGATCCTTTTGGTTTTTCCATCAAGGACCTCCGAACCCAAGCGGTGATTCTCCGATGTAACAGCCATGGCGAGTTGTACCAGCTGGCGGCGTGTTCGGCAGAAACTCTGGTTGCGTCTACACCCACTGTCGACCTTTGGCATCAGCGGCTGGGACATCCAGGGCGCAACACACTTCGCCAGACGCTCGCTCAGCTCGAGTTCACCTCCACCAAACAGCAGTCACCTTCCTGTGAAGCTTGTCAGCTTGGCAAGCATGTCCATTTGCCATTTTCATCTTCTAGCTCGATCAGTTATGTCCCTTTTCAGATAGTTCATGCAGAAGTTTGGGCATCTCCCGTTGTTAGTTTTTTAGGCTTTAAGTACTATCTTGTGTTGATTGATGATTTTACCCATTACGTGTGGACATTTCCCCTCCATGCAAAATCAGATGCTTTGCAGTGCATTCTTGCATTACATGCCTACGTTCTTACTCAGTTCCAACTCCCCCTTGTGGCCCTCCAAACCGACAATGGGCGTGAGTTTGATAATCAGGCTCTTCGGCACCATCTCTCTGCTCATGGCGTTGCGTTTTGTCTCTCCTGCCCGTATACATCTTCTTAGAACGGGAAGGCAGAACGAATCATTTGCACGCTCAATGACTGTGTCCGTAGCCTCCTTCTTCATGCCGGCATGCCCAATGCCTACTAGGTCGAAGCTCTGTCCACTGCTTGAATCGGCGGCCATGCTGCACTAGCAGCCCTGACACTCCGTTCCAGCTACTCCTCGGCGCTCCTCCATCCTATGACCATCTGCGAGTTTTTGGGTGCCTCTGCTATCCCAATCAGGCGTCCACCACTCCACACAAACTCGCTCCACGTTCGACGCCGTGCGTCCTTCTTGGTTATCCAGCGGATCACCGCGGATACCACTGTCTCAATATCCAATCTCGGCGCATCATAACGGCGTGGCATGTTACCTTCGACGAGACTCGCTTCCCCTTTTGTTCAGAGCTCGCTTTTGCTCCGCCGACAACAGCTATACCATCTACAGTAGTAGATTCCACTGTTGTCATCCAACAGCCAATTGCTCTTGCCGCTGCCATCAGCATCCAACTCTCACGGGTAGCCACCACCACACGCCTGTCACATCATATCCATCATATCCATCAGAACCAAATCCGGGACACTCCATGCACCCAGTGCACCCCTCCAAGGTAAATCCTCTCACTCTGGCCGGTATCACCAAAGAATCAGGTCAAGGCAAGAAATATCTCCAAAACTCCTCAATCGCCACCACCCACATGGGATTCAACACTCCCGTCGTGCCAACCTACCATCTACCTCACAAGGAAGCCTCATGGCCAACCCCGATCCACCAACCACATCACCATCCAACCACCACATCACATAATAAGGCATATGTGTAATAATGATGGAAGTAAATGCAAGCAAGTAGGTAGGCAAAATATAAGTGCAAGCGTGAAGCTGGGTTGTCAGGGTGAAGAGGTTTCAATCAAGGCAATCAAGGCTTAGGCAAGCATACATCACATAGACTAGCAAAGGAATAAATATAAAGCGCAAGCAATTCTACTTGCAATGCCTAATAGGATTCTCTAAGATAAGGTGCTGCCATGACACCTGCGATGTCGAGGAAGTAGTGGTATGCGTCTCCAGAAGTCGGGTCATCCACCATCAGGGTCCATCACCTCCGGCTGTGTCATCAGATCCATCCGAGCTCAAGTCGTTGCTATGCAAAGAGAATGTCAAGAACAGCCACTAATAAGAAGCAATAAAACCACAACAAAAACTAACACAAAAGGACTAAATAATTGCACTAGGAGGTAGGGCAGGAATTTAGAAAAATTATGAAACTAGTTTCATAATTTTTGGAGCTAGGATGAATTTCCTATGAATTTTTGAAGGTGGATGGATTGCTGAAAAACAGATAAAGGAAAAAGGGCTAAGGTCAAGTGGGCTCCCTTTGGCTTGCAGCTGCCCACGAGGGTGGCGACCAAGCAGATGTAATCTAGGCTGTATGGCTGGTTTCGGCCCAACGCTGCAAGGGAAAAGGTGGTTGTTGCTCTAGGTGGGCCAACGCGGGTTCTGGGCTCGGCCTTCCGTTGGGCTCCTCCCACCCATCGAGCAGGAAGGAGAGGGCGGTGAAGCATCATCCAGGTGTTCGGCAGAAGGACTGAGGGCGTGGGTGCCATGCGTGCCTAGCTCGCTGTGATGCCACGTAGCGAGGGAGCCGGAGACAGGATGCCCCTACGTTCCCAGGGGAACGACGCGCATGGCCGGTGATGGCGAGGTCGGATGACTACGATGGTGCTGATGAAAGCTCATGGTGAGGCCAGTGCGAGGTAGGGTTCGGGTGGGCAGCGCCCTAGGTGGCCATGCCCAATAGCTGGCTTGCTGCGGCGCTCATGATCGGTCCGCGCGGTCGAGCTTGGCGCGACAAAGCCATGGAGAGGAAAGCAAAAGGCGTGAGCTTGTGGTTGTGCATGGGTTGTGAGCGTGTCCAAGCTGTTGTCCTGGCTATGAGTGCGACGGCTGGGTCGGAGGAGGTCCGTGCGGTGTGTGCGCCGCGAGCGTCGAACTATGGTGGGGCGGGTGGTAAGACTGTGGCTTGGCTTAGGCAACCGAGAAGGCCCAGGGCAGTGGCTTTGGGCAGCACCAGTGTGACCATGTTAGCTCTTGGAGACGTTGCCGCTATGCCTGGGTGCAAGACCGTGGCCGTAGCGGTGGCGAAGCAAAGCGAGTGCAGGTGCCCAGCCGGCGACAAGGGCAAAAGCTTGTTTGCCACCGTGATGTGCGTGTGCCAAGGACATCCCCATGGAGTCCACGGGCGGTGTGATGGCCATGATGTGCTTGTGGAGGCGGCATCCCTGGAGAGCCGCTGTGCGGAGTCGCTCCGGGCTCTACCGGTTTGAAGGCTGGTGCGGGGAGCGAGGTTGTGCGGTGATGGCGAGACAGCGACGATAGGAAGACCACGACGTCCGTGTGGCAGAACCGCCTGAGATAACATACTTTCGGAGGTGCTTGTCTTCATATAAACACTAAGCACCTCAAAAGTGAGCTAAAATGGGTAGTTCTGTTGAGCACACCCCCAGGGAGAACTCGAAACAATCCACGTTTTACATCCAAAATCCAATAATGAGTACGAGCTTACAATACTTAGTCTATTTCATACAACATAGATGTCGGTGTTTCGAGTTGCCACCGACTAGTAAATTTCTAATATTGCGCGTCTGGCTCGGATGGTGTGCTAAGAAGACACGAGGTTTATACTGGTTTGGGCAGAATGTCCCTACGTCCAGTTCGTTGCTGCTGCTCGTGTTATTAGCACTAAAAGTTTGTAGTAGGGGTTACAAACGGGTGAGGGACAGGTCTCAAGTCTCTGATGGAAAGGGTGAATGGATGCCGAGAGCTCGGTCACTGCTCGATTATATGTTCGGGGTTCATGAGTTGATCGGATTCGAGTCTCATGTAGTGTGTTGCGATGAGTTCGAACACCAATAATATGGTCAAATTCCATTTAAATATGGTATGGTGTACGAAAAGGAAATCTGTGATGTGGTGATATATGTATTAAAAAAGGATGGTGTGCTAAGAAGACACGAGGTTTATACTGGTGGCAGTATTGATAATAGGTGGATGTCCGACACTCCAGCCAGCAAGGCAAAGAGAATTCCTTAGAATAACTTAAGCATTCAAGTGTTATTAGCACTAAAAAATTTGTAGTAGGGGTTACAAACGGGTGAGGGACAGGTCTCAAGTCTCTGATGGAAAGGGTGAATGGATGCCCATGAGAGCTCGGTCACATAGCCCCGATTATATGTTCGGGTCACCGTTCCAAGCGGAAGGCCACCGTTGATCGGATTCGAGTCTCATGTAGTGTGTTGCGATGAGTTCCGATCGTTGGTTCGATGCTATGTGTTGCGATCATTGGTCCATGTCCCTTTCATGGGACACCCTGCTTTCCCTTTTATAGGCCAAGAGAAAGCACGGATTACAGTCGAGGAAAAAGGGGAGAACGAGAAGGAGAAGAAGTCCACTAGGTTTACTAGGCTCTTCTTTTCCTTCATGCGGAAGTCCCATCGGTTTCTACCAAAGAAACCAACCTATGCAGAAATTATATAAAAAACAAGACACTAAAAACGCACCGCATATTCAGGGGCATGCACAGCTCTAACATGCCATTATTTCTGGCAACCCTTGTTTACACAAACCTTTGCATGGCGTCATCAAGCGTATCGACATAATCAAGTCATCAATCTCCTAGTTAGTCCCTTGGCGTTCCCTCCTTTGCATCCATAATCAAATTAAAGTACGGACGTCGATGGTGAACTAACGCTCACCATGCAAATAGAAGCAAAGGCTAGCGTAAAGATTGCATGCATCTTGCATCTTAATTATATTGCATTCACGAGGTGGATTAAATAAATAAGCGTATAGCTTCTTCATGCCAAATACCATGTCATGACCGTTAGTGCTAATTCCCTAATGTGAAACCCTAGGTATGGTCCGTCATGTTCATCATAATTTCCACATGTCATCTATGCCCGGCATAGTTCCATAGCAGAGCATGCCAATCATCTCTCCCATAGTGTCATGTTTAGTTTTGACCTAGGCCCATTCGCTTGGACACGCACCTGGTGGTCGATGGCAAACATTTCTTTCTAGGCGACTTAGCTCAAATGGGATCTCCATGAACGGGCATCCAAAAACATGCTAAATCATGATCTTAAATGATCCAAAAGACTGTCAAATTTAGTCTGCAAAGTAAATTGCAGCATACATGACAATGCACCAAAGAAATGTGTATCACTCAAACAAAACAGTTTCTCTTAGCTGGGTGTGTTGCACCACATAGTGAGTCCTCCCATGTATATCATGGACTGCTAAGAAGGCGAGCTATCAACCAATCGTAGACCCTCGACAAATGAACTCGGTCGGGTGAGGCATCAAGTTCAAGTCTATGCCCGTGGCCTCGACTTTGTTTTCTTTTGTAGTTTGTAATAGGAAAGCCATATGATGTAATCGGAGTCCGTGGCCTCGGGGTTGGGTGAGGCGAGTCCTCCCTAGAGGCCATTGGTCCATGTGAGGCCAAGAGAAAGCATAGACACAAGGGTCCGGAGAAACGAGAGGATCCACTAGGTTTACTAGGCTCTTCTTTTCCTTCATGGGGTCCCACCCAACCTCAGAGACGTCAATAGGGACAGCTCTACGTCAAGGCGAGATCTCATAGACCATCGGTGAACTAACGCTACTGTGCCCGTTCGACGAGGTGGAGCCCATGACCTTGGGGTTAGGTGAGGCGGAGTCCTCCCCCTGAGGTCGAGCGAGGTGGAGCGTAGACCCAAGGGTTGGGTGAGGTGGAGTGTAGACCCAAGGGTTGGGTGAGGCGGAGCCCATGACCTTGGGGTCAGGCGTGGCAGAGTCCTCCCCTAGAGGCCGGACGAGGCAGAACCATCCCTTAGAGGTCGGGCAAGGCGGAGCTTGCACACCTGGGGGTCGGTTGGAGCTGTAGTCACGCTCTTGACTGCTCGGACGTATCAGTGTTGATGGTTATTAGCTCCTCCTCTTCGGGTACCCTAGTATTGGTTAGTGACAATAGAATCTTGGAAATTGTTTATTATAATGCCAGAGTTTAGAGTGTGATAATTAAACAGTGGAATATAATAATCATCTAGCGAAAATGATACACGGATCCATCTGTGCCCACCAAAAGAATCCTCCACACAAGAGCTAACTCCTCAAGCTGCACCTGCAACAACGTAAACAAACCCTGAGTACACAATGTACTCGCAAGACTTACCTGACTAGTGGGAATATTTTCTAACTCTCAAGGATATGATAGGCACTATGGTTTGCTATTTTCTTTTATTTGCGGAAAGCATTACTAATAGTTCGTCCTTAAGGTCAAGTTTTACTAGCAGTCATGATTATTTTATTAGCTAACCTTTCTAGGTAAGCACCTGTTCTACCTTCAAGCAAGGGTTGAGCAAACAGAACCATTTTACCATCTTTCATATTCTAGTTCTTACTACGGTGCTAGGCCATAGCCAAGTTGTACCGTCTCATGGAAATGGTGATTCGTGAACCAATGTATCATAGCTGGGTACCCTAAAACACACACCTCGCTTGTACCCTAGTCACAAACAAGACCAACCCATTTCACTCCTGTCGAGGGGTCCAGGTTCCCGTCCAAACTTGAACTCCAAGCCCCCACACTTCAGATCCGGTCTCAGTGTGGTGCTTAGACCTCCACCTTTCCCCGCCTCCAATTAGTTGGTCCAAAAATATCCGGAACCCATGACAAGAGCGCAACTAGCCTTCCCGTTTCCATAAGCAAGTATGTGCTCAGGATAATAAGTCTGTGACCTGACTACCATCCACAGCAATGGATGGTCCTCAATCGACAAGAACAGGGAAAATAGTGTAACCAAGCTAAGCCCCGTTGGCCGTGGGACACGACTTGTTACACCCACCAATATCCCATTGCTTATCCCTATCTGGCCACCATTTTCTTTCCATCATTTTATTAAGAGTATAATAATAATATTCCCTACTTGTGAGTAACGATTGGTTACCCACGCTAACGACAGCCTAAGCAAAGCAGCTACTCGAAGCTGCACTAGTAAGACTCTTAGGATCAATATATATGCATGTGGTTTCCATAAAACTCCTACAACATAAATGCAAAACACACACACACACACACACACACACATATATATATATATATATGCGGTGAATATGAAAAATAGAGGCTATGCATCCAGGCTTGCCTTGGGCAGGCACGGTGTCAGCTGAGTCAGTCAGTGGTAGCTCTAGGACCTCCTCATACACGAGAATCTCCTCCTCGTACTCCTCGACGATTTCCTCAAATTCATGCTCGCCGGTGGTCATGATTTCCACCGACTCGTTCTCTATATGCATGCGATGATGATGATGCAATGATTTAGTATTTAGGCAACAACAATTCTTAAAACAAGAACACATATGCTATACTAACAAGCTAGCTCTAATGACTAAGATACTAAGCTAACCATCATCTCTATCAAATTAAATGTCAAGCTCATCCTAACAAGTGCTAAATTTCATAGATCAATATTATTCTCTTATTCTTATTAAGGTTTAATATACCAAAGAAAAGGACATTTAGTTACCCTAATAAACAGTCTAACTTAGGGGTACAAAAATTATAGTAAGCACATAATAATACCATGAAGCTACTATAAATTTTTTAGGATTAATGCTAGCACCATTCTACCACTAAAATTCCTATAATTATTAATCTAAATAATACTAAGCATCTCAAATATTTTAATGGTCCTTAGCAACAACATAGATATGTATGAACTAACTATGCTAACAGGTAGAAAATAATTTTAGGAACCTAACAAAATAAGTTTCATAATTTTTGGACACCTATACGGATTTATATTAATTATACAAATCTAGCTCAGAAATTGAAATGGAAAACTATTACTGATTCCTAAGAAAAAGAAAAAGGTGGATTCAACCGCGCGGCCCACGCAGACGTGGCCCACACGCGAGATGGCCCATGGCGGGGGAGCCCGCACGCGCTGGCGCTTTTGCAAGATGACCCACAGACTTCTCTCGATCTACGCCTAAACCCTAACACTATTCCTTCCTCTCTCTGACAAATTCGTTTAATCCCTAGGTTTTCCCTAAATTTCCCCGCACACACCCCTGGGCAACCCTGTGCATGGTGGCACGGCGAGCGGTGGCACCGAGTGGCTGTGCCGACCACTAGAGGCTCACGTAGGCCCACATGTCGGGCCGACCTTCACCTACAACCCTAGCGCCTACACTAAGCGGTGGTGCGCGGCAGCGAGACTCGCTAGAATGGGCGACAACGGCGCGCGGTCATCCGCGATGGCGGTGCAACTATTCTAGCCAGCTAAGACCAATAACCGATCAACGAGCTAATGCACAAGCACCAGTAGCTTACTTTGGACTCGACCAGCGCGGTGGTTGAAGCGGAGGGGAACTAGTGACGGCCGGCCCCATGCTACCGAGCCGTGTGATGGTGCTCCACGGTGGACACGGCCACGTCAGCGGCACCAGGGTAGCGGTAGCGGTTCGACTGATAAGTGCAGGGCGAAGAGGGAGTCAAAGTGGAGCTAATGGTGTAGCTGGGCCAGCCTTTGGTGGTTAAATGGAGAAGCTATCATCGACTTTGGCCAAACGTGTCCTTATCAGCCCGGTGGTGAGGGAAGCGTCAAATTGGAGCTTGGCCGGGCTAGATTCAAGGTGGGGTCGAGCGACTAGGCAGCTTAATGGCAGAGCCAGAGATGCAACGAATCTAGCGGTGGCGACTTCTCCCTGCTGGTTTTAATGGCATGGCTCAGTCCGCCATGATAGTAGAGAAGAGAGAGGGGGAGGAGGTTGGTCGGAGCTCGGCTCGTCCTTGCCTTGGTGGGGCGCGACTGGCCACTAACGAGGCAGCACGTGCAGACACTATGGGCCATCATAGCCAGAGGGAAGGTGCGCGCGCCCATGACCGGGCATGACATGTGCGGCCGCAGTGCCATAAATGGCGAGGCACCAGCGTTGGCAGCAGGGACAAGGCCACATGCACGGTGAGGCGAACAGTAGCGGCAGTGGCTGCACCATAGCATGAGGCAGGGAGGGAAGCAGCACAGCAGCGGTGCGGCAGCAGGTGGGGCAGTAGATCGGCAGAGCGGTAGCGGCGGCCGTCGGGGCGCAGTGGCCAGCGGCTGGCTGGGTAGGCGACCAGTGGCAAGCGCGGCGGCTAGCCATAGCTAGACCACAGCCAAGCCGTGGCCAAGCCAGGTCAGCCTTGGCCGGCCAACGTGAGTGATCATGGCATGGTGACGCAGAGCGGACACGCGTGGTGACCGTGCGCACAGGCCATGTAGCCCAAGACTGTGTTCGTGCGTCTCTCAACACTAATCCAACTTGGTTGAGGCTAAACCACCTTGACCATGCTGATGTAGGTATATCAGGCTACCATAAGGAGCAAAAATATAGCACTGACCTTTAGCTAAATTTTCCAGAATTAATTCACCAACCTAGCATTGTCATACTGTTATTGGGCAAGAATTTTTCTAGGTCTTGATCTGGATTTGATTTCAATTTCTGTTTCTAAGCTATTAGAAATACTAGTTAGGAATATTATTTTCCGAAGGCAAAACTTACATTGTCACCTACAAAGTTTGTACTTCAAACTTTATTTAGGTGTCACACACATGTTCTATAATATTTTTGCTTAATAAAAATTGGTTTTCAACCCTACTTGACATAACCTAAGCTATTAAATCAATTTTCATTTAACATTTTTATTATTCATTTTAGGTTACAAGAAATTTATCTACACACTCTATCACATGCATTATTACATAAATATGATGCTCATGGCATAATTTAGTAGTTTATTTAGGGCATAAGCGTGGTTCCTTAGCAATGGCAGCATTCATCAATGCACCAAAGGTTTGATAGCCTTCGGTATACAGCTTCTCTTACAAGATACAAGAGAGATCGCGATTAAAATGGTTCATCTTCTTCTCATCAGTGTCCACATGAGTTCCAGCATACTGTGTAAGATGGTTGAACTTGTTCACATACACCATCACAATCATATTTCCTTGTTTCAGATCCAGAAACTCAGACAACTTCCTGTTCAGTAAACTAGCAGGAATATAGTGTTGACGGAAGGCAGTGGTAAACTCCCACCAAGTCACATGGTGGTCCATAGGCTCCATGGCATTAAAAGTATCCCACCAAGCACTAGCAGATCCTAGAAGCTGCTATGTGGCAAAGCTCACCTTCTGCTCGTCAGTCACATTGAGCAGCTGAAACTTCTGTTCTAGAATACGAAGCTAATGTTTCACGTCCAGAGGCTCCGCAGTTGGCGTGAACGTGGGCGAGTGTGTCCCCAAGAAGTCCTAATAGGAACAAGGCCTCTCGGAACAGTGGGCACCACCCCCATTCCCGCCATTGCCACTAGGGCATCTACGGGTGAAGCCACCAATAGCCTGTGCTAGCATCTCCAAGGCACGGAACGACTTGCGACGAGCAGCCAACATCTTGGCCATCATCTTTGCATGGATTATCGGTGGTGGTGGCGGAGGAGGACCAAGGAGTGGGGCCTCGTGGCTCTCCCTATTTGCATTCTTGTTATCATCGCCACGACCATTTTTGCCTTGATCTTCACCAAGACCACGACCCATCCCAGCACTGGTGCTCCCGCGATCAGACCTCAGGTTCATCTATAAACAGATAGGAACCCACCGTTAGGGACAAGGCCTCCATATTTAGAAACAAAAAGGCTAGAGAGATGATAAGGCCCGATGAGTTATTGCATGCTAAAACTTTTAATTAAGAGTTAAAGCATCTCTTTTCATTTATTATCCTATCAATTTACTACCCAAAAATTACACATGTGAGGGAGTTTAGCTTAAGCAAGATTCTTTCTTCATGATGCATGCATCGACCTATTCGTTCACTCAAGCCAGAATATAGCGGTATTCGCATAAAATTTTGGCACAACGCTCACTCACTTCCCGGATGCTAAATGATTCTTTCACAGCATAAGTTAGTGTACCTGCAGAAATTGATTAGATAAAACCAGTGCCACTATCCTAGATAGAACATATTGCTAGGGCTTTTACTTATTTACGTAATTTATTGCATCCTATTTTTCGCAAAGCTTTTGTTGGTCAAATTTTAAGTTTTTGAAAGAGTTCTTAAACTCGTATACTCATTATTGGCTCGGATACCACCTGTGGCAGAACCACCTAACATAACACACTTTCGGAGGCGCTTGTCTTCCTCTAGACACTAAGCACCTCAAAAGTGAGCTAAAACGGGTTGTTCCGTCGAGCACGCCCCTGGGGAGAACTCAAAATAATCTACGTTTTACATTCAAAAACCAATAATGAGTATGAGCTTACAATACTTAGTCTATTTTATACAACATAGAGTCTTGAAAATTATTTATTACAATGCTAGAGTTTAGAGTGCGATAATTAAACAACAAAATGTAATAATCATCTAGCGGAAACGATACACGGATCCATCTGTGCCTACCAGAAGAATCCTCCATACAAGAGCTAACTCCTCAAGTTGCACCTGCAACAGGATAAAATGAACCCTGAAGTACACAATATACTCGCAAGACTTACCCGACTAGTGAGAATATTTTTCGACTCTAAAGAATATGATAGGCAATATGGTTTGCTCTTTTCTTTTGTTTGCGGAAAGCATTGCTAATAATACGTCCTTAAGGTCAAGTTTTACTAGCAGTCATGATTACTTATTAGCTAACCTTTCTAGGTAAGCACATGTTCTACCTTCAAGCAAGGGTTGAGCAAATAGAACCATTTTACCATCTTTCATATTCCAGTTCTTACTACGGTGCTAGACTTTAGCCAAGTCGTACCGTCTCACAGAAACGGTGATTTGCGAATCAATGTATCCTAGCTGGGTACCCCAAACAAACGCCTCGCTTATACCCCAGGCACAAATGAGACCAACCCATTTCACTCCTATCGAGGGGTCTAGGTCCCCGTCCAAACTTGGACTCCAAGCCTCCACACCTGAGACCTGGTCTCAGTGTGGTGCTTAGACCTCCACCTTTCCCGCCTCCAATCAGTCGGTCTGGAAAGAGCCGAAACCCATGATAAGAGTGCAACGAGCCTTCCTGCTCTCATAAGCAAGTATGTGCTCAGGATAATAAGTCTGTGACCTGACTTCCATTCACAGCAATGGACGGTCCTCAATCAACACGGACAGAGAAAATAGTGTAACCAAGCTAAGCCCCGTTGGCCGTGGGAAACGACTTGTTACACCCACCAATATCCCATTCCTTATCCCTGCCTGGTCACCATTTTCTTTCCATCATTTTATCAGGATAATAATAATAATATTCCCTACTTGTGAGTAATGACAGGTTACCCACGCTACCGACAGCCTAAGCACAACAGCTACTCAAACCTGCACTAGTAAGACTCTTAGGATAGATATATATATATATATATGCATGTGGTTTCCATAAAACTCGTACAACATAAAATGCACACACACACACACACACACACACACACACACACACACACACACATATATATATATATATATATATATATATATATATATATATATATATATATATATATATATATATATATATATATATATATATATAATATGATATGAAAAATAGAGGTTATGCACTGGGGCTTGCCTTGGGCAGGCGCGGTGTCAGCTGTGGCAGCTCCGGGACCTCCTCCTACACGAGTCAACTGAGTCAATCAGTGGCGCGGTGTTAGCTGAGTCAGTCAGTGACATGATAGAATCATTCAATGAACAAAAGCTATCTTTAAACTTTCAAAAAACCATACAAAAACCCAAGTTTCTGAGCAAGGATAGAGTGAGTAGATTTAAATCCAAGCTGTTCCATTTTTTAATTACCTAAGATATTTTAGTAGACACTTGGAAGTTCATAGGTTCAGGTGAAGCATGGAATAACTAGTATGCAGATTTTTAAAATCAAGGAGATGAACCCGCTTAGTCCTTAGAACTTCACTCGAGGACGAGCAAAGGACTAAGTGTGGGGTGCTTGTTGGTGGTGCTTAACTCATAATTTTGACCGCCAACATTTTAACCAAACAAACAAAAAATGAATACCAAAACTTAAAAAAAGGGTTTTTAACTCACATTCTCCACAAGTTTTGGTAGTTGAGTATTTTACAGGGCAACACATGAAAACATACCAAAATGCGCAACCGAGAAGGCACATTCAAGCAAAACGAAGAGCAAGGCCCATCCATCAGAAGAATCTAGGGGCAACACCCACGGGAATGAGGCCTAGGCCCATCCAGCAACCACTAGCATGAAGGCGGTGCCGAAGCGGGCTAGGCAGCCCCTAGCTCTGCTCGGCCCCACCTTGCACAGGCGGTGCAATCAATGCTCCTGGGGGTTGGTTCGGGAGGTTTCCATGTTTATCACCGCCAAAACTGACCTCTAGCTAGTATAAAAGGAGGGGTAGTGCTCACCTTCAACAACACACAACAAGAGAGCAAGAAGAGAAGAAGAGCTTCGTTCCTACCTAGGCTTTAGCTAGAATTAGAATAGGGAGTGAGTGAGCTAAGAGTTGGAGGAGTACCAGAGTGTCGGCTACCTCTACTTCATGTACTTGGCAACCCTTGTACATCGAGTGGACGGAGTGCCGGGGTTGTTGGCTCCCTCTATACTTGTACCTCAACGTACCAAATACTACTTGAAGTATAAGGTTCATGTTTATCTTTGGTACCGAGTTCTTAAGAAAAGTTATCTTTGATCACTATATTCTTACGGGTTCATCATTCGTCCTGGTGATGGATACTCTAGTAGAAGGGCCCTGATAAAGATGGATAACCCTTGCACGCATGCTAGAGTAGTAGTCGATAGCATAGACATGGTGTCTAGGCTAGAGATTACCTTCATTTGCCTCATTCCCCACGGTTGAGGCGTAGGCGGCAGGTGGTGACAGCCCTGTCCGTCCCTTGTAATCCCCCATGTTCGGATACGACGTAGAGCTGAAGCCAGAGGTACTTGGCAGACCAAGTATAAGCCGATGCCCGAAGTAAGTCTATAGTGGCAAAGCAATCTTAACTTAGGTTCTCTATCCTTAGAAAACCTCACTACCCGAGCTATCTTTCTCCTTGTTATCTTGGGCAAACTAGCTAAGAGGCTTTACACATCTGTTCCTTTAGAAAAATATGATACACTGAATACTTCCGTGTGAATTGCTACGATGGTATATCCGTGCGCTTGTGGATTCTCACTTACGCTAAGAAATACCAACAACATCATAAGTACTTGAAGCTTAGGTTGATCACTAGATTCAAGGTCGGATTACATAGTTGAAGGATTTCTGTAGTGTCTAAATCATTTGTGGAATCAATAGCAGATTAGAGGAGGTGGAAAACCTAGCAGAGAAGGAAACAAATGAAGTGCTGCAGAGATAAGGCTGATTGGGGCAGCCCTCTTATTTATAGAGGCTATTAGACATTCTCAATACCCCTAGGTAATTAGAGCAAACCACTTAACCCGAAAGGTATTATGGTCCAACTCAAAATCTGCTAATCCGATGGCCACGCTTCCTTCATGACTTAGCTTCACCTAGACGCAAGCCTCACGATGACATCACGTGCCACCTCCAATTCCCATCGGAACCGCACCCGGGTTTTGAGGCTCAAACCCGAAAACCGTCCACCAGTGGTTTTGAGGTCCAAACCACCAAACCGCCCGGAGAAGCATATCCGCTATGCCTCCTCCACTCTCTCGACACATGTCACCGTCATCCTCAACCGCCCAGCCGTGAAGTCTTCAAAGCCTCCACTCAACTTGCCCGGCCACTGTCTTGACTTCGTCAACACGATCACTCCCATGTACTCTTGCACTTGTTGATGACCCTAGGTGTCAGCCCCCTACGGTTAGTCACCTAGCTTCTTCGGTCCCTCTGTCCAAGCCCCGGCAATTGTCCTTCATTGCTCTCAGTCCATCGACACGGGCCCGCTTGACCTTCACCTTCGCCATCGACCATCGTCTCTGAGCTCCACACCTGCGCACCATAAATCAAGAGACATGTTGCACAACCCAAACTCATGCCTCGGTTAGTTTAGAAACTCAACCCAAACGCTACTTGTTGCCAATCACTCATCACACATCGAACCACATGGGTGCATATCGACCATGTATTCGCAAATGTTCATAGTACATGTGAGATGGTCTATAGTCTATTTTTTATTGTTCATATACTACTGATGGGATGTTCTATGATGTATTTATGTAGCTTGTGTAGTCTTCATGGATTGTTCGACGGTATATTTCAATTGTTTCCTTAGTATTCATAAGATGTTCTTCATTATGTACTACTCCCTCTATTCCAAATGCTAAAGGCTTGTTTTGTATGGTGTAGTGTTTTGTACTTAGATATACACTGTGTCTAGATACATGGTAAAAGTAATGTATCTAGAAATTCAATTGTTTCCTTAGTATTCATAAGATGTTCTTCATTGTGTACTACTCCCTCTGTTCCAAATGCTAAAGGCTTGTTTTGTATGGTGTAGTGTTTTGTACTTAGATATACACCGTGTCTAGATACATGGTAAAAGTAATGTCTTGCTCCTATTAAGACGAAAGTGGGATCGTCCACACCATCCTTCGTTCTGCCCCCGACTCCGCATTCTCCCGTGCCGACAGATGGGACTAGGCTCCCCCTCCCGCTCCCTTCCACCATCCTCTCACCCAACCTCCCATGCGTCTACGAAAAACTCACCCCTCCTGACTCCCCGTGTCTCCCAAACCCTAGCACCGCGCCCCTTGCCCTCACCCTAGAGGCCACCCGACGCCCCTCGCCCTCTCCCTGGAGGCTGGAGCGTGCGTTGCCCTCACCCGTGCGCCCTCGACGCCGCGCGGGGTGCTCCCTTCGCCTGGCGCCCCTGACGCCGCCGCCGCCAATCGGCCCCGATGCGGACGCGGACACGGGAAACGGCACCCGCCTTTTCGCTGCCTCCTCTTGTTCCTGTGGCAGCAACCCGGACTGCCAAGCCTCCTGACACCAGACACCAGCTCCAGACCAAGTTCTCGCAGGTAATCGTCCAATCTGGCTATCTTCCCAATATCAGGTCTGATTGAATCAAGTTTTGTTCTAGAGATTCGTATCATCCCACTGTACCAATTTATTTGTGCAAGGCAGGGCCATTTGCTAATTGCATATGATGATATGATGCAGCTGCACATAGGTCGGTGAAAACCTAGGTCTTTGCAGCTGCTTTTCTATAGGCAAAACAAAACCCAAGGTCTATGTACTACGTATTGTCATACTGGCTAATACTGAATTAGACAATGCCTACTGAATCAGACAGTGCCGAATTCGAATGTAGTAGGTTCTCGGTAAAAGTTCCATTTTGTGCTAAGGCTGCCAAAAAACCTACGGGTGAGTGCCTTATTTGCCTTTCATTCAGCTTGTTGATTTGGCAGTTCTCTAGATGACACGATCATTTTCCTTTCATTCAGTTTGTTGATTTGGCGTTTCTTTACGTTTGTATTTTTCTTTATCTCATATTTAGGTAGAGCATGGAATTTGTAATATATATTTCTCCAAGCAGTCATGTTGTGATATTCTGAATCTATGCATACTCTATGAATCTTGCTATTTCAAGTTTGCAGAAAATGTATTCAAGCTAAAGATCAGCACAGACTGATCATGATATTGTTGAGAAAATATATGGCACTCTATGTATGGTTTGATGCAATAGTTCTCTTTTTGTGCTGTTCTCTGAGAAAATAAGCTTTGAATGAGGATTGGCCTCCATTGTCAACCCATGGTGGTAAGAGTACAGCAGAACTGAGATTGGATCCTTTCTGAATTTAAGTCAGGGAAAAGATGTACTAAGACGACCACTAATGTCATGTTTAGGAGAAACTGATACATACTAAATTAGCATTGAACATTGTAGCAGTGTGTTTTTACTCGGGAGTTAGATGGGCTGATCAATAGTCCAGTGTGGTCTTTTTTAAAAAAATCATCAACTGGTATACGGATTGAGGCTCTAATTTAAAATTACCATCCTTTACCAAATTCAGTTCTGAAACAATATATTCAAGTGCAGATTATACAATACCAGTTCAATATGCTTGTTCTGATATATTAAATATCCATGTATGTTTGGTATATTTCTATGATTGTGTGCTGCAGACGCTCATATGGGGTATGGGCGAAGACTAAATGACCCAATTATCCTCTCCTTTTCTTTAGTTAATGTTCCTTACAATAAAGATGCTGCAATTTGCAATGCACAATTTTTTATTGCTACATTATGTACTAAACTGACTGTACATTTCTGCGGGTGATTTTCCTGGACCCCTGCAACCGGGGTGCCATACTGGCATAGGTGGCCTACAACCCACTGTCCATCGAGGTGGTGGAGTTTGCACTGCCCTGGCCGTGATCAAATTCTTATTCCGTCGCATTGGAGCGTGACCCGCCTATACCGAGGTGAACATCACCGTCGCTTCAGCGTATGAACCGTCTGGTCATAGGGCATGGTCACCGCCGCGCTGCAATACGATCCGTCCGTTATGATCCTTTAGTCGGTGTCGGGTTACTACATGATTCGGTGGTGATACACTATTGACCCCTGCCGTATTAGACGAATAGCGGTGGTGATGGTCATCTGCTTCACCAAAGACGAGTGGTACGGTGGTGGTGACAAAACAACCAACGACCCTTACATCCGACGGTGACAGAATTGCATCCGGTTTTCACAACGTATTTAGTAATTAAGCTAGTCCTTAATAACTTACTGAACACACACCATACAGATATAATCATTACACATCAGTCATCATGTCCACAACGAAGAGTACTTGTTATAATAACAATGCTCGATACTAACAAAACAACTGTGTCAACTGATGAATTAACACAAGCGGTACATAGATAGCATAATAAAGGTTTTGCTCCCTACTGACTTACATAACTAAAACGAGGTAGATGTGCTCCACTCCTTCATATTGGCACTCCTTGATCAGCTTGGTAGCCAATGCAGCAAGGAACCCCTCTTCTTCCTCCCATAGCCATTGCAGGAAAATCGTTCAAAAGCACAGAGACTTCAAAACCTGCACGATGTAAAGCAGCAGAATTAATAATATTCAGCATACCATTAGTTTAGTTACCAAGCCAAAATTAGACTATATATAGACTCAAAACAACTCCCTACCTGAACAAAGACATGTCCTAACAACAAAATACAGCATATGTACCTTTACTGCTCTGCTAATAACTCCATGAACAAGGAAACATAAGGCAGATAGAGAGGTCCGTTCAAATAAATACTCCATGTACTTTTAGGATAGCAGACGACCCGCGCAGGGAGGACATGAACTTTTCTGCAGCTCATGTCATAAGCCATCAGTGTTCTGTCCTCTCCAACAAGGAAAATCAAATTCCATTCTAGATGAACTGAAATTACTCTATAGTCCGCATTGGCAGCCTCAGAAACAAGTCCAATATTGTTCAGTCCAAATAGCTGCAGCGTGTTCATCGTATGCTTCAATGTCCATTTACTAGTACCATAGTCTTCAAGGATCTAGATTGAAAGGTCAGACATATTGAAAATATCAGCAATACATAGACACAACTGACCCTGATCTCCATGGATGGACATTGCAGGACCTGGTGGCCTAAGAATTTTTCTTCATGTCTTTCTCTTCATATCAACAGCAACTATGTGGGACACCTCCATCATATGCATAAAACCATTAAGAAACATAGTTCCTGAAAATTTGCATACTAGAATATTCTTTTCCCATTTAGATTCTTTACACATCCATGCTCTAGTTTGGGATGAGTAGATGCTGACAACTAACACCCCAGGCGACCTTACCTATAGTTCTACCACATGAAAGTGCAAGGAGATTATGGGATCGAACCCCAAGTGACCTAAACCATAACAAAGATTGCTATGCGGTAGTACCACTGATTTGCTAGTCACCAGATTGTGGACAATATAGCGAAGCCCAACGCACCAGTAGAGGAAGAGGCCTCTGTAGCAATCTAAGATGACTAAATCCTGAATGGGGAAGGGCAAGAAGGAAAGGGAGGGGTATTCACCGGTGAAGCTGGCGAATCGGCATTTGCCTTTCTAGTTGCCATATATGAATCCGGTGACAAACAGGGGCAGCTCCTTATGGTGCTCGGATTCAGAGATAAGGTGGTACCAGGAGCGACACACACACTTGTAGCTGCATAAGGTGCGAGCGGTAAGGCGGTGGAGGATAAGGACCAAGACATCGTTTATGAGGATGTCTACTTTGTTCCTCTTGTTGGTGGCCTCCTCCTCCATCTTGACTAGGATATGGTGGAGCGGGGCCAGCGATGGAAGCGGCAACGCTGTCGCCTAAATCAGAGTAGGAGCACCTACAGGGATGTGCTCGTGAGATCCTTAATAATCAGATAGAAGCTTGATTCATACTCAGATGAGATAAGAGGGGAATAAAAAAGGCAAGAAACATGGATAAGGGAAGTGTGAGAAAGCATTACCCTTGCCTTTGGATCTTGTGGCAGTGAGCTCAAGCGGCCACGGTGATGATGAGTACCAGCCTGGTCACCGGTGGATCTGTGCGGGCGTGCCGGTGAGGCGTACCGGCACGGAGCACTAGCTTGTCGGCGGTGAGTGGTGGCTTGCACGTCTATGAGTAGGTGAGGAATAGCAGCACTTGAGGAGGAGACAGACAGGGTGACGGCTGGGTGGGTAGAGGTCTTTGTAAGCTAACTACAAATGCGCCAAAAATTCTAAAAACACGCGGGAGTCTCGCGTTAGCTTGTAAATTTTGACGATATCGGCAGTGAAGGCTACCGGCGGTGGTGATTGGGTCTTAAAGAATATGGTACGTAGCACCTAACGATGGGCATGTCATACGGAAATTGAACATTGGAAAGGAACAAAATATTATGAACATTATTTTTTGCAGGTTACAGCAAGAAGATGTTAGCATCTAACGGCGAATAGTAGCGGTGATACAATTTTTTCAACGCCTTTTATATCTGACAGTGACATAATTGTACAATGTAATTCAGCCAGGTCTTAGTAACTTACTGAACACACAGCGTACTTTTTACAATAACAATGGACGCTAACATGACAAAGTTCGTCAGCTGATGTTGCATAATAAAGGTACTGATCTCTACAATAACAACGGACACGATTACAAAGCCGCACCATACGACGGTTTGCACATACAAATCAACACCGCACCAGCATCACAGTGAGGTAACAGTGTTCAAAATCAACAAAAGACATTCTTTTTCGATTAACTCTGTTACACTTTTCATTCACCAAGCATACAATAACAAGGATCTATCAGCAACTATAGTTATGATGACAAAAACCTTGGCCCTATTCTTCAGCACTACTTTAGCAGTACTTTTCAGCGAACGAACCACCCGTAGAACTCTCTCTAACATCTGAGAGGATGAGGAGCCCTCCGAGGAGCATTGCCCATGCGGTCTTCGTCAACGCCGAGGAGGAACACATGCCACGGCACCGAGAGATCCTAGGTCAAGATCTATGGGCTCAAAAGGTTTCTCGGCAACAGCAAGGCACCCTCCGTCCTCTAGGATTTCCTACAAACCATCAACGATCCTAGCCACCGTGTCATCGGTGACCTGGGCCACCGAAGATGGTATTACTCTTCCCCATCTCTTCGCGAAACTTCCTCTAACACCCAAGATGAACGGCCACTGCAAAATCCGATCTTGAAAGCCTTCTCCCAGCAACGGCGGAGCCACCGAAGTACGTCATGAACCATGGTGGACGAAAGGAGTTGTCGCTATCTCACTCAGTGTAATGCTAAGGGATGTGGAGGGAGGGGAGGGGAGGGGAGAGAGTCTCAGTACACCAAGACCTGGCTTAAATAGGCCATCCTTGAAGATGCATCCAGACTCAGTGCAGCTAGAGCACGCATCAGGAAAGATGAGGTATTCGACAGTTACCGACTTAATAAGTGGTGGGGACGGTGTTGGAAGTTGGGATGACATTCAGCACTCACGCACGCTTCCCTGAGTTTTGGGCTTCTTGTGCATCTTCCTAGATTTCGATGTGAACACATGCCCCAAATTTTGGAATAAATTTCGGTGTGAACACATGCCCCCAAATTTTCTATGAACCCACTGTCCCCTGGGGCTATAAATTTGGAGGCAAGGCTGAGTAGAAGGAAGATTGCTTGTGTTCATTTGTTGTGCTATGTCACATATCTTTTCTTCTTTGTTTTCTCCTTCCAGTCTTCTTCTGAACAATGGCTCACGGTAAGTGTCCAAGGGAGGGAACTACAGAAGCCCCGGATCCGCCTCCACGTCTTCGTGTCCCTCTTCGTCGCCAAGGGTGAGAGGGAATGATTCCTTATCTTTATGGTTGCCTTGCATTAACCCTTTGAATATGTAGAGCTACCTCTCATACTGCGATACATCGGCCAACTCCGGTAGAGGTTGGACAACAATCGATTGTGCGTGCTATCGAAGCACATCTTGTTGGGTCCATGGTATCTTCATCTTCATCCTCTGAGTTAGGTCAGGATATCCGGAATCTTATCCGTGAAAGAAGGGAGGCCAGAAAGCTGTATTCTAAAGCCAAGCTTGAGGTAGGTCAGCTCGAGCAATGTCTCGATGCCGTTAAAACAACCATCTCTGCATCTGAAGAAGAGACCAATGTTGCTTAGATGAGGGCTAATGAAGCTCAAGCTAGGGCAGCAGGTAAAATTTCATTGAAGAGTCTTTGCTTTTATATTCGCGACTTTATCCGGTAACCCTTCATTTTCATTAGATCTTGTGGAATAGTTGGCTATTTCTCGTCACGAGATCAAGGAGGCTCGTTGCCAGAAGATTGACTCGGAGAATTGCCACGAGACCCTCCAATGTGCAGCACTTGGCGCAGTTGCAGCAGTCAACGCCAGGGGTGTTTCTCTTGAAGATCGTCTGTAGAATATCCCGGTTTGTGCCAGAGAAGTGGCAACTCATGGCGTCCACTATGGTGCCGGTGCCACTCTTGCTGCAGCGCAACTACGTCCAGGGCACGAGCTCCATCACCTAGAACCTGGTTTTCCAGACACTGGTCGGCTAGAAGATCAAGAGGACCTGATTGGAGAGTTCACTGATGCTGCCGAGGCTATCACAGTGACCATCCATGCACAAGATGTTGTAAACAATGTTTTCTTAGGACCATAGATTATATCTAGGGTCTTATAAGTTATAAGTAAACAATCTGTTGTTTGAATGTCATGTGCCTTTTATTGTTATTTTTTGTTCTAAAGGCGATACTCTAGGTGTCAGCTATTTTGAGCCGATGAGACTAGGCTATCAAGCATTGACCCAAATTAAATACTTCGGTAGTACTTCTTTACGTATTTTCCATTGAGGTCTATGTGATAACAGATCCGTACCATACGGCGGTTTGTACATACAAAGCAACAGATCCTCCGAGGTATAAAGATTATGGAATCTAAAGAACGACGCAGCACATCACAAAACTTCACCCTCAGTGAGGTTCTCTACCTTCCATCTTGCAACACTCACAGTCGAGGGATGTGATCTGCTTCTTGACCATGAGAGCTACAAGACGGAATATAAAGCACCCAATCTTGAAGAACGAGCACCTCGCAAACATGGAGCACCCCTAATCGAGTATGGATCCCCTGAACAGGAGAGAACTAGATGATTACAGATTTTCTGTTAACACAAGATCTACAAAGAAGATCTGCATTCATCAAGGTCAAGCTCCTGTTCAGCGGCAGCACCTCGCTAAGGATGGAGAAGGAGCACCTCACAAAACTTGCACCTGCATCTCAGTGGGGTTCTTTATATTCCATAATCTTGCTACCTCTTAGCGTCGAGGGATGTAGATCTGCATCTCAATGCTAAAGGGAAGCAAGGTTATGGAATCTAAAGCACCCAATCTTGAAGGCCTTCTTCAAACACCCGGTGAGGTGCTTTATCTCCATCTTGCACCTCTCACGGCCAGGGATGAAGACAAAGCACTTCTTGGCGATGAGGAAAAATACAGTAGCGCTCACGAGTATGTGGATTCAAGAGTGTGTGGATTGAGTCCAAGAGGGGCATCCAGACCCTGGTTAAATATGCCAACCTTGAAGATGGAGAAGTGCAAGTAGTTGAAAAATAACTCACTCTCACTTTACCGTCGGAAGACCAAACAGTCGTGGAGGGCCGGCGGCCATAACACATATCCCAGTTGGCTCGGCTTTTCATACGGCTGAGAAAATACTACTACCGCATCTATTGTTAACCCGTCGGTGGTAGAAGTTTCAATTGTCGGTTTCCTTCCTCAGGAGGCCTCGCTATTGGTCCAACCGGCGGTGGAAGCATAACACAGTCGCTTCTATTGCTACGGTAGTGAAAGTGGCGATAATGATAAGTCAATCTATAGTAGTGTCACTTCGCTCTACCACACTTAAGTTTGCTTCTGGAAGGCCAAGGTATCTACCGATGACTCATCCCATTTGTAACGAGTCCGTTGAGATGCTTGGTGCAGCAACTTGAGGCTGACTTGCGCCTTATTGGGGACTTTTAATTTCTTTCTTATAGGGGCAGACTCCCCTGTTCCCTAGGGTCTTCGGTCATGAGGGTACAGGAGATGTTATCTTCCTGGACCCACTTTATTTTCTTGTGGTCTGCAGATGTTTAAGTTGAATTTTACAGTCTCCTGCTTCTATTCTTAGTAACCTTATATATCGTTGGTTGTCATTATTTATTGACACATTACATGCAGAGCAATCCTGGATTCTAGACAATATGTGAAAAGAGCACTAAGAAAAAGTTTGTGTTGCTTGAGACTGGCAATCCGAGCGTCCATGCACAGTATGATGACCATGATATCTATGACCCATAAAAGTAAAGATGATGGATCATGGAGACTGTGATCTGGGCTGTGATGTTTTCTCTTTGGGGGTATGATGCTAGGGTTCACCTAGACAGTGTTCCCAGCTTCAGTTATGAAGATGTATCTCAAGGTTTTCAACTTCTTGTGGAAGCTCAAGCGTGTGAATCACTCCCTTACTGGAGTGTGGAAAGTTTGTGGAGTGTGGAAAGTGATGGAGCCTAACTGCATCGTTTCTTCTCCATTTTACATGGAAGGAACAAGCATCGGAGCTCAGTTTGTTTCAGTTCTATTCAATGAAATGAATCACTTTGTGACCATGGAGGTTTCATGGGCCCGTTTCTTGGATTACTGAAATTTCGACTGGAGGTAAACTATCTGTTGTCTGAAACTCTTGATAACATGCTGTGTTAAGGACAGCTCATGATAAGATAACATCTATATAATTGCTCATGTAAAGGAGAGAACTGTAGAACAAAGGGGTGGTTATTTATTGTGATTTTGTTTCCCTCCAGTTGTGTAATCTTTCATTTGGTTTGACTGCGGTTGAAGGGATCTGATGCTGCTACCTGTCAGCCAGACTCTCTCCGGCGAGCTCTCAAACTCTCTGAGAATTCAAGAACAGAGAAACACAAGAAGTTTTCTTTTGGTGCCAAGCACAATACTGTGTCAGCATTTTCTGTATTAAGTGCTCCTACTTATACACAATGAGCTTCTAACTGCAAAAAGAAAAGGAGTGGCCGAGCTAGCCCCGGTCACCTGCCATGCACGCCATGCTCGCCATGACCCGCGGTGTGCGCGCCATCCCACGCACCAAGTCACGACTGCAACGAGCGGCAGACAATGCCACGACGCGAACAAAGCGCACGCTGTGGCCCCTGGATACAAGGACGCGCTCGGGAGGTTCACAACAACCAGGCCGAGCTCAACGCTAACAGACTGAAAACGAAATAAAACTGAATTGAACTCAGGATTACATCATAGCTCACATTTCACCCCCTAATCCTGAAGTTCTTTGCTGATCTTGACGACCCCAAGCTTCTCCCGAAGTTCACAGAACCGATCTCGAGCCAGCGGCTTCGTCAGGATGTCAGCAATCTGCTCCTCAGTGCGGACGTGTTCAATGTCCAGCTTCCCGTCTCCAACACACTCCCGAATGAAATGAAATCTCACATCTATATGTTTACTTCGTTCATGGAAAACGGGATTCTTACTGAGGGCAATAGCCGATTGGCTATCCATCTTGAGAATGAAGGCTGTGCGCTCCTCGCTCTTCAGCTCGGCAAGTAGCTGCGACAGCCAAACACCTTGGCAGGCCGCCGTCGTCCCTGCTATATACTCAGCTTCGCAGAAAGACAGCGCGACCACCTTCTGCTTCTGTGACTGCCAAGTCACTGGACAGGAGCCGTAGAAGAACAACACGCCTGAGGTGCTCTTCCTTGTATCAATGTCGCCACCCATGTCGGCATCGCTGTACCCCAGCAGCTTCAGCTCCTTGCCACCATGCTTGTAGTAGCAGCCATAATCAAGTGTACCTGCGATATACCGCAGGATCCGCTTCACCGCATTGAGATGCTCAACAGTGGGGTGCTCCATGAATCGGCTCACATAGCCGACGGCGAAGGAGATGTCCGGCCTTGTGTGCACCAAGTAACGCAGGCAGCCAACCAGGCCCCTGTACTCAGTCGCATCCACCGGCGTCGCCGAACTCGCCTTTGACATCTTCAGGCGATGCTCCATTGGAGTGTGGCACGGATTGCAGCCCTCCATGCCGGCGTGCTCCAGGATCTTGCGCGCATAGGCTGATTGCAGCAGCCTGATCCCATCACGTCTCTGTTGCACCTCAATTCCCAGGTAAAAACAAAGCAAACCAAGATCACTCATTTTAAACCTGGTGGACATCTGCTGCTTGAACTTGGCGATCTCGTCGGTGTCGTTCCCGGTGATGATGAGGTCATCGACATAGACCCCCACCAGTAGCCGGGATGCTCCTTTGCCACGGGCGTACACAGCATGCTCCGACGTGCTGTGGCTAAAGCCGAGTGCCACCAGCGTCTCGTGGAGTTTGGCGTTCCACGCGCGGGGTGCTTGACGAAGGCCGTAGAGCGCCTTGTCCAGGTGCAGCACCATGTTCTCGTGTCCGGTGACGGTGAAGTCGGGAGGTTGCCTGACGTAGACTTCTTCCACCAGCTCCCCGTTCAGGAACGCGGACTTGACGTCCATGTGGTGCACCGGCCACCCCTCCTGGGCAGCCAGCGCAAGGAGCAGCCGGACGGACTCGATGCGGGCGACGGGCGCAAAGACCTAGTCGAAGTCCACCCCGGGCTGCTGCACATAGCCCTTTGCGACGAGACGGGCCTTGTGCTTGATGACGTCGCCGGCAGCATCCTTTTTCACCTTGAACACCCACTTCAAGCCTATGGGACGATGCCCAGGCGGAAGCGGCACCAGGCGCCAGGTCTTGTTGCTCTTGATGGAGTCCATCTCCTCCATCATGGCTTGCCGCCAGCATGCATGCTTCTCACCTTCTGCAAAAGAGGCAGGCTCCTCCTCCATCTACAAATGGAGCTCTGCAGCTACCTGGCACGCGGCGAAGCCCGGTGGAGTCGCTGCCCCGATGATGTTGTCGATGGTTCGGTACCGGGGCTCGATGTGGTCGGCGTCGGCGTCCAGGTAATCGTCTACGTCCGGTGGAGGGGACACGAACTCCGGAGCCGGTGAGGAAGGCTCTGGTGGCGTAGGTGTACTGGGCGCCAGCGTAGCGGGTGTCGGTGACGGAGAGCGCGCAGTAGGTGTCCTGGGGCCTGGGGATGAAGCTGTGCCGCCTGGAACCGGGTCGATGGTGTACTAGGTGTCTGTTAGCTCCAGTGTGCGCTGCTCGATGGCAAACTCCGCAGCAGCGTCCACGTCCTCGTTCGCCCAGGTCCAGGCTGCAGGCTCGTTGAAAACCGCGTCCCGGGACACCACGGCACGACGCGACGCAGGGTTGTAGAAGCGCCACGCCTTAGCACCGGGTTCGTAGTTGATGAAGACGACCGGCGTGCCGCGATCATCGAGCTTCTTTAGATTCGGCTTCGTCTCCTTGATGAACGCAACGCAGCCGAAGGTGCGGAGATGGTGGAAGTCGGGCCTACGGCCGTGCCAGGCCTCATACGGCGTCATGCCGTCGACAGCCTTCATGGGCGCCCGGTTCAGGATGTACACGGCGGTGGCGACCGCCTCTCCCCATAATGTAGCCGGCATGCCACGGGCTTTCAGCAGACTCCGCGCCATGGTGACAACCGTCTGGTTCCTCCGCTCGACCACGCCGTTTTGCTGTGGCGTGTACGGCGCGGTGTGCTGACGTTCGACGCCGTGGTCGGCGCAGTAGGACTCGAACTCGACGGAAGTGAATTCCCCGCCGTTGTCGGTCCGGAGAACGCGCAGGCGCCGGCCAGTCTCCACCTCAACACGCGCCTGGAACTTCTTCACTACAGCGAGCGTGTCGCTCTTGGCAGCAAGCAGAGCCACCCACATGTATCTGCTCCTGTCATCCACCAATATAAGAAAGTACAGCTTACCACCCAGGGTTGCCGGTGTGATAGGGCTGCACAAGTCGCCGTGGACCAGATCGATCAGCCCCTCCGCCCGCCATTTCGCCTGCGACGGGAACGGGCTACGCTTGAGCTTGGTGGTGACGCAGTCAGTGCAGAGCTGATGAACATGTTCGACGTGGGGCAGCCCGTGCACCATGTCTCGCTGCTCCAGCTTGCGCAGAGCATCGAAGTGTAGATGCCCGTACCGCTCGTGCCACAGCCAGGCGCTATCGGTGGCGCGCGCTGCCAGGCAGAGCGGCCGGGCGATCTTGACGCGCAGCAAGTAGAGGCGATTCACCGCGCGCCTCACCCGGACTATCAGGCAGCCATTCTCGTCGTGGATCTGAAGGATCCCGTGCTTTGTGTGGACGTCGCAGCCGCCCTCGTCGAGTTGACCGAGGCTGACGATGTTGGTGGTGAGCCTTGGGATGAAGTACACCCCATGAGCGGGAGGTGCTCCCCGGTCTTTCCTTCGAACAGGACGGTGCCGGAGCCCTCGATGGCGACCTCCGACCCATCGCCGAACTTGACGAAGCCACGGACCGCCGTGTCGATGTCGATGAAGGCGTTGTGCGGCTGCCGGACATGTGGTTCATAGCACCACTGTCGAGGTACCAGACCCCATCGTTGCGCTTGGCGTCGCCATCCAGCTTGGCGAAGACCTTGCCCTCCATGATCCTGAGGGGGCGGTGCTTGGGCGGCGGAGTGGTGGTGGCGGCGAGTAGTGGGGAAGACCAGTTGGGGATGAGAGTGGTGCGGGCCATCAACAGAGTGGGCTCGGAGTCCTCTTCAGCCTGCGCAATGTGGGCCTCCGCCTTGGGCTTGCTGCGGCAATCCTTGGCCCAGTGGCCGTATTTGCCGCAGCGCTTGCACTGATCATGGTTAGTGGCCTTACCGGAGTTGCCTTTGGCCTGCTTCCCGTCGCGCCCGGCTGAGCCTCCGCCCTCGCCTTTGCCGCGCCCGCGGCCTCGTCCATGACCACCGCGCTTCTTGCCGCCTGAGCTGGACACGTTTCCGCTCCCTGTTCCGCCTTGATCACGACGAGCTTTGCGCCGCGCCTCCCAGTCCTCCTCGGTGAGCAACAGGCGCCCCATGGCGTCCGTGACGGACTTCTACTTGCCGCGATCCTCGAACACCCGAAGGCGACCGATCACATCCTCGATGGAGATGGAGTTGAGGTCGCAGAACATCTCGATGGAGACGGCGGCCTGGCTCAGCTTCTCCGACACCACCTGCAGCATCTTCTTCACTACCTCGGACTCGGAGATGTTGTCGCCGAGGGTGCGCAGGTTGGTGGCGATTGTGGTGATCCGAACACCAAAGTCGTTGACGGTTTCGCCTTCCTTGAAGGAGAGGTTGCCGAAGTCGCGGCGGAGCTGCTGCGCGCTGGCATCGCGCGCGCTTGTCGCCGATCCACAAGATCTTGACGGCGTCCCATGCCTCCTTCGCCGTGCGGCGGACGGCGAGCGCGTTCCACAACTCGGGCGGCACCGAGCGCAGAAGACCCGCCATCGCCACTCGGTCGTCGTGGTAGTCATCATCGTCAGGATCATTGTCGATGCCGTCGATGACGACGTCCCAAACACGGAGCGTCTGGAAGTTGACCTCGATCATCAACGCCCATTCAGGGTAGTTGGTCCGCGTGAGCATTGGCCACGCTACGTTCGTGGACGGGCGCTCCACAATGCGCTCTATGACGCGCGACCCGGCGTCCCGGGTGCGAGAGCGGCGACTGTGGGAGCGACCGCGTCGGCGCTGTGGTGAGGGCGACGGATCCTCCTTCTTCTTGGACGGCGATGAGGACATGGCGACGGTTACAACCTCGCTCTGATGCCAAATGTCAGCCAGACTCTCTCCGGCGAGCTCTCAAACTCTCTGAGAATTCAAGAACAGAGAAACACAAGAAGTTTTCTTTTGGTGCCAAGCACAATACTGTGTCAGCGTTTTCTGTATTAAGTGCTCCTACTTATACACAATGAGCTTCTAACTGCAAAAAGAAAAGGAGTGGCCGAGCTAGCCCCGGTCACCTGCCATGCACGCCATGCTCGCCATGACCCGCGGTGTGCGCGCCATCCCACGCACCAAGTCACGACTGCAACAAGCGGCAGACAATGCCACGACGCAAACAAAGCGCACGCCGTGGCCCCTGGATACAAAGACGCGCTCGGGAGGTTCACAACAACCAGGCCGAGCTCAACGCTAACAGATTGAAAACGAAATAAAACTGAACTGAACTCAGGATTACATCATAGCTCACACTACCAAGATATGAAATTAATATAATTCAGTGTCTGTACTGCTGACAGCAAGATCTAATTGAATGAAGGCGAAAAGATAGACTTGAAGAAATCCGTGGGAATATGATGATGTTCAAACTTGTTTCGAATACAAAAATGCACCTTACATGACATGACTGAGCATTGTATTATTTATTAATGAAAAATTGTAAAAATGTATAGCAGTTTTTGTGAATTCAAATAGATGGCAAATAAAGACATTGGGTAGCCTTTTTTTTACTATATTTATTGAAATCTTGTTATCAAAATATTGAAAATAAATTATTTTGTCTAATTTGAAATAAATATTTTTTTTGCTGCTTTCATCATAGCTGTTGATTTAAGGCCTAATATTGTACCGAGTTACTTGTTAGTTAGTCTTCTAAATCATGGGCTGGTGCTAAATGGTAGAGTCAATTCTTTCTGCAAGAGTTGTGTTGTCTGTATATGCAATCAAACAAAAAGACAAGTGTGTACTCATTTATTTATCTGTTGATTTCGACTCACTTTTGAGACTCTCGTAGCAACGCATGGGCATCTGCGAGTATCTAGAAAAAACAAAACATCTTATAATTTGGAACAATGGAGTAGTTCATTTCCTATTCAAAGTTTCTAATCCCAGCTGGTTTTCTCTCTCGAACTGATAAATCCCTTGATGAGTGCGATCTCGCTTCATCCATTTGGTTTTTTTTCTTTTTTTGGACTCACGCTTCATCCTTGCTTATTGTACCATTCGGTCAGTTACATATGTCACGCGTGCAAATATCATACAAGACATTGAGATGAAAACAAACTAGATGATACCCCACGTGTTGCTGCGGGAATTTTATAGATGTTTTAGGATTAAAATTCATAGAGTTAGAAAGACAAGGTTTTGTGTTAAAAATCATGTTATAATATGGTAGTGCAATCTTACTAAAGTAGCAGGACAACAAAAGTTTGATTAGTTAAAATGTTTGAGGGCAGAAATTAATTAGAAAGGTACCATAAATTCATATAACACTACGTCAGAATAGCACTTCACTGCCGGTTCAAAACACCCCATCACTACCGGATTTTGAACCGGCACAACCATACCGACAGTGATGAGGATCAGCTATCACTGTCGGTTCCTATAAACCGGCAGTGTTCTTCAACTTCACTGTCGGTTCTTTACAGAACTGGTAGACTTTCGGTCCACCAACACTGTCGGTTTGTGTTTTAACCGGCGGTATTGTCATAACGAGCACTACCGGTTTGTGAGAAGAACCGGCAGTGATAGATAAGCTGACCGCTTGCCGGTTTGTGGCTCAAGCCGGCAGTGCCATCTTGGACAACACTGTCGGTTTGTTTTTAACCGGCAGTGAAGGTTACGACAACACTGCCGATTTGTGGCTCAAGCCGGCAGTGCCATCTTGGCCAACACCGTCGGTTTGTTTCTAACCGGCAGTGAAGGTTACGACAACACTGCCGGTTTGTTGCTCAAGCCGGCAGTGTCATCTTGGCCAACACTGTCGGTTTGTTTCTAACCGGCAGTGAAGGTTACGACAACACTGCCGGTTTGTTGCTAACCGGCAGTAATGGCCCGTTTGCATTTTATTGTTTTATAATTTATTTTAATTTATATTTTTTCATGGAACCGGGTTTCGGTTTATATACGCTACATAGACAGCAGGTCCATCAATATTTACAAATGTTACAGTTACAGTTCAAATGTTCTTATCAAGAACTCGATCCCTCAAAATAAAAAAGAAATTATTCGATAAGATGAAGCATGCTTCTCGAACTTCTTACAATAATCTAGCGAGCCGCTCTGGGCCATACTGGTCCTTGAACTTCACGGATTGTGCGATGGAAAATACTCCATCTTTTTCCAATACCTCGGCTAAGATGAATTTTGTCAGCTCCGATTGTAGTGCGACGATCTCCATGTCTAACAGCCTTTCGTGGTTATATCTCTTGCGCTGTCGTTCAAAAAACATAATATTCAAAGATGAATCAGTAAATCATTTTGTTGAATTATTAACAGACAAAAATGAAATGTGGATTATACACACCAACTTACCTGCTTCTTCTGATTTTCCGCCGATGTAGCGAAGCATTGCTCACATTACAAAAAACCCGCATTCATTATTTTCCGCCGGCTGTTTTAGGTACTTTTCCTCCATTTTGACAACCTTGAATGGGACCTGCATCCCACCGATATGTCTTCTTTGGACACTGTGCAACATTAAAAGAAGAAACATTAGAAAGCGGTATGTGTAACTAGAAAATAATATGTTATTAGGATCACTTACTAATTCAGCACTACCACCGGTGCATCCAGATGATGAAATGTTTTTTTCTTTGAGTCCCATAGCTCGATCAGATTTTTAGCAAGATTGACACAAATGAAGATAAAATGATTGCTGCAATCACAGAATCCTAATTATCGAATAATCTTAACGAAAAAAGAAGCATAAAATTAAAAGCCAAGAACACATACTCGCAGTTGTAGCCTAGAAGCATGTGGGTTTTGTTCTTCATCTTGAATTCATCGAAAACAGCAATCAATCTCTCTTTCAAGCCTTCCACGTCACATACATGGAGGTCTAAACATGTCTTCTCATTGACTCGCAAGGGGTCAAGAAGTCTATGTTATCCCATTTGCTTTTTCGTATGCAAAAATTTGCTATATACCTATATAAAATCATGGGAATTGGTCAAAAGTTAACAATTTGTGTCTCGACAAAGTAGTTAATTATAATATCATGCGTATAGGGTACTTACATAGTCCACAGCGTCAACATTTGTGAATGAAGAGAGCATTTCTGGTATAGCTAGAACAAGCACTCCCACTCGACATCGAACGTCTCTTCTTCAGGATAATGAAAAACATGTGGCGAACGGATAATAACCTCAAAACCAAAGTCCTCCATCTCTGTTGCTTGAGCCATGTAATATTCATGCAATTGGCGCATATATGTTGTCAAATTTTTATACTCGTCATCGGGAACCAAAAGATTGTCCCTTTCATACTTCATTGCCGGTGTTCCCATCCCTTGTACATCATAGTGTTCGTTGCCTCTTCCATGGTTAATTCGGGGTTGTCTTCGACGTACTTCTGTATCTTTCTTAAATCTTCATTGTGTATTTCATCGGCTCTTATTGTAGCATACTGGTTCTGTGTTTGCCTTTCAAATTCGGACTTCAACAAACACGGAGGCAGTGAGGCACAGAGATTGAAGAAACTAACACAATCTTCCTTCGAGATGTGTGCTGTAAATTTTCCTTCCATCAAGTTTGTAACGCTGCCACTGAACGATCTTTTTCTTTTTTGTTGGTCCACTTTGGAAGCATTAGTGACCGAATCCATGGACCTTTTTTACGACTACGAGAATGTCTTTGATCTTGTTTTGGGCTGAGGTGGAGGAGGAGGAGGATGACGACAAGAATTCTATTTTCCCAGGGTTGATGAAGATGGAGGAGGAGGAGTCTTGTCTTTTCTCGGGGCTGATGAAGATGGAGTCAACGAGGAGGAATAGAAGGAGACGAGGAGGAATAGAAGGAGACCTCTATCTTCTTGGGGGTGATGGCAAGGGATAAGGAGGGGAGTGATCTCTATTGGGAGATGGTGAGTTATCATCGTGGGTGGGCGAAGACTCACAGTCGTCCTCATCATTAGAGGACAATTGGTGGTCAAGCTAAATGAAGTGCTTGCGCCAGGCCACTTGAGAGCCCTTGTTATGACCAAGTTTCGGCCTGTCTTTTGCTATGGAGTAGTCAATGTGTATCTTGTTATACTTCTTATCAAGTATTCTGTCAATGGTGACGTGAGCGTACCCCTGTGGAATTGGGCGGCCATTAATGGTCCCGTCTCCTACAGGCCAAGCCTGGCCGAGTGCCACCTTGTCTTTTGTCCATTCCTAATAGATGTACAACTTGACATTGACGGGTTCAGTGATGTCGTCCACCGGATGAGGCACATTCACAACTTCTTCGTTGAGCAGGGTCGATCCGTAGCTGCTGCGACCCCTAAACTATGGGCTAAAGGCAGTAGGAGTAGGGTTTTGTGGTACTCCTGACCCCTTGGACAGCAAAATTTGCTAGACTTGTGCTTCAACAGTCGCGTCAATCTATGCATCCATTCTATGTTTCATCTCTTTTAGTCACCTCAAATAATCTGCCTTCTGATCCGCTCTACCCCTCGAGCGGCTCCGGTAAGTGTTAGATTCTTGGGGGAATGCTAGTTTCTAAGGAACAACACCGGTTCCTCTAGTGCGACCAGGGTGCTCCTTGGTTTTGAGTGCTTGTGTGAGCACATCTTTCTCCCTATTAGAAGTACGAGTCCCTTACCTCACCTCCTTAGTTACCTAGGAGATCCTCTGGATGAATTCGCTCATGGGTTGATTTGTGGAGCTAAAGCTCCCATCCTCGGTGTGACGTACATTCCTCCCCATACAGTATATTACCGATCTAGGCTCCCAATTGGCAGTCTCAACCTAAACGCCTTCCTCAGCAAGGCGATCCATCTTTTCAAGTTCTGCTTCAAATTCTGGCATCTTTTTGGCGTAGCCACGAGAGCCGAGATGATGAGGATTCGTCGCTTTCTGCGAGTTCTCCTTATTCTTCCTGCTTAGTTCTAAGTACTCCTCAGATAACCTGTATTCCTTAAAATCCTGCCATAAGTCCTTCTACTTGCTAAACTGTCCACCATCAAAATCTGGCTCTTTATTTTGGAGGACAAAATTCTTGTACAATGTCCCCTTGAAATTCTTGAAGCATGTCCCCATGATTTCTTTTGTTTTTTTCTTGACTAACTCCTTGTCATACTCCATTGGGAAAGTAAAATACTCTGGGATCTTGATATCCCATATGTAGTCCTTCTCACTTTCAAGAACCCTCCACGGGTCATCATCTTTCCCAATCCACTTCCTATACCTAATTGGGATGAAGTCCCTTACAAGTAACTCGAGGATAGTCTTGTATTTGGTCAAAGCTATAAGCGGTGAGAGTGGATCCCTGAATTCATCGAACTCAATGATGTGCCAGTGTGCATTCCTACCAACAGGAATCTTTCACACGCCTCGCTTGGATCTAGCCTTCCTGCTACCCGAACCCTCTGCCTCCTCGGCCGGTGGAGGCTCCTGCTGGAGACACCAAGTAAGCTATGACCCTCTCAATTGATTAGTATGTGTGGCTACATAGTCACATGATACCAAAGTTACCTGGACATCTTGGTCATTTTGACCCAGATCGAGCAAGCCAGACGGGGTCCATGGCTGCTCGTTCTCACCGTCCTGATTGACACCGTCATCGTTTGTCGGATCATGTGGCTCTCCCGTCCCAGCGATATTAGCTGCTTCTTGTTGCCGATCTGTTCTTTGGTGATGGGGTAACAGGCGACAATGAGTCATGGCTGTGACACGATCGTGATTAATTTTGGCTGCGGACAAATACTAATATCATATGTTCATATTATATATATATATATATATGTTTAATGTAAAGTCTAATAATAAGTCCACATACAACAAAGTCAAATAATAGCATATGTTCACCTAGAACAAATTCATTGTTTGATTGACCACAAACAACAAAGTCCACCTACTATTCTACGAATCTAAACCTACATCAACTTCCATATAAGAAAAGCAATGACCATAGCCCTAAATAGAAGCATGACATCTTTCCAAGACCAAGGAGCAATTCTCCTAATCTTCACATCTCCGGCGGGTGGCTTATCTTCAATCTCCAGTGCCAGCGGATGGCCATGGTTTGCATTCATTGGACCATAGTAGGCCGGTTGCCCATAGTTTGCAAGGTAGGCCGGATGACTATAGTAGGCCCTCAAAGCTTCAGCTTCTGTGTTGTATTTTTTATGCAAATTACCAGGGTAGCGATTGACTTGAGCATAACAATCTTCCTAGGTTCGATAAATCCCAGGCACGTGACCAACATGCACTACATACCATGCCATGGTTGCCTATACATTTAAGTAAATTAGGTTGTCATTAAAACATTATGTATTCTTATAAAATTTAATATATTTATGAATAACACACAACCATTGCATAGATAGGAGTGTTTGGAAAACAGCTATTACTTACACCCTGTTCCGAAAGAGGGACCAAAAGTTTTTACAGTGGTTCAAGCCTAAGACATGAACTTGAGCACCTTTCAGGCTTGGGAAGCACTATCTAGTTATAGGCATCCTTTTAGATATGAACTGCATAGACTTGTTGAGGCTGGGCTAGTGAGCTCCAATTTATAGTCTTTTGGCATGTGGTACGTGGTAATGGTAACTCACTGAACAAGAGTTATTATTCAAGTTATATGGCCAAACTAAATCTATTTAATGTTCTTTATCCTTAACATGATAAAAAATTACCTCAATAATGGGACTGTTTATTATTCGGATATCAATGTGGTTTAGTAATCATACTTGCTAGCATGCAGCATCATATGTCATTACTTTTTTACTGTGCACACATAATATTTTAAGGAGGACCAACATTATAGTCCACTCCGATGCTATCAAAGTCAGTTAAACAGTATCTAGCCATTTCCAATAAATACATGGGCGTTTCTAATAGATTAAGACAATTAATAGCAACTTGGAAACATGGTCATGTGCCAAGTTCTCTCTGTATCATAAAAAGACAAACACCTATTTTCATGATTTTGATCCCCGGTTATCAGAATGGGTTATATAATTGGTGAGAAATTTGAATCGCCATAAGTGGTCGTGATTCGGAACAACAACTACAATGAAAAATCTAGTTCCGCTATCTGCTAACCCACCAAGCAGTTGGTGCATCCCCAAAGCGTGCTCATGGATGGAGCAGGTTGTGGCATCACAAGACCACTATGTGGTGCTCCTTCCTAGCTACTAGGCTGCAACGCACACTCACTCACTAATCGTGACTGTGGAATCTGCAGCAACTTATGATTATATCAAAAAGATAACAACACATGACCATAGCACACATGTCTGTAGCCGCAGTAATAGTTACTACAACTTATGATTATATCATCATTGCACATGACCATAGCCTCAGTCCAATTAATATATTAAGTCATCATAACCTTAGTCTAAGTGCCATCATAGACGAGAGAAAACACTCAGATTAAATATAGTTATCATCGGCACTGACATCATAGGAAATGGACAGTGCTAAGAAGTAAGAAGACACCATTGGCAATGGATCAATGCTCAGATTAAAAACAACCATCATAAGCATAGACATGTGCTTGGTATAGAGAAATCCTCATAATATAATCAATCATCATTGGCATAGACATGTGCTCAGATTTATATAACAAACATATTTCAACAATGGACATGTGCTCAGTATAACCATTTTCATTAACAAAATCAACTTGAGCTTGAGCAATCACTGAGAGGCCTCACAAAGACGGTGGGGCATTTCATCAAACACAAAGACGGCAGTGAGCCACGCACTCACCGTGGGGGGTGGGAAAGCAGCTGTCCACGCGCTCCTGAAGGCCTCGGCGGTGGGAGTGCAGGCTTGGAGGAGGAGGGGCATGGCCGGCGTCGTGGACGAGGAACAAGGGCACGGATGACGTGGTGCTCCGGCGTGGGGCAGTCAATGGTGTGGGGCAGTGCTCCGGCATGGGGCGGTGCACAGGCATCAGCGTCGAAGAAGAGGAGCGCGGGGTTGGGAACGGCGGCGCGGGGGGCGGTGGACGGGTGTGCGGGTAACTGTGGTGCCCATCGACGCGGGGTGGTGCTCCGGCGGCACAGTTGGCGCGGGGTTGAAATGAATTTGGAAGATTTCAACCCGCGCCTTGCTATATACCAATGAGGTTCATCACTGCCGGTTCTAATAATAAATCGACAGTGATGAGGAACCATCACTGCCGGACCATTCCTCAAACCGACAGTAATGGGGGTGTAGCAGTTAGGGGTTAAGTAGTATAACTTTTCCCTTCCTTTCGAATTCCTTCGACTGACTCAATGGTTAAGACTCCGCAACTTAGCCCCTGAGACCTGTGTTTGAGTCCTAGGCGGCCCAAATTTTTTTGTTTCAATTTTATAAATTATTAAATGACTTTGGGAAATTGTTCATCACTGCCGGTTGTAAGTCTAAACCGACAGTGATGAGGAAATATCACTGCCGGGTCAATCCTCAAACCAGCAGTGATGTGGGTGTAGCAGTTAGGGGTTAAGTAGAATAACTTTTCCATTTCTTTCGAATACCTCCGACTCACTCAACGGTTAAGACCCCACAGCTTAGCCCCTGAGACCCATGTTCGAATCCTAGGCGGCCTAATTTTTTTGCGCTGGCGGTTTTCCTTCCATTATCATCATTGTTGTGCCATGCTCTGCTCAATTATCTATTAGCATGTTTGCTTTAATTTAGGGACATGGATATGTTTATCCTTTTTCTTTTTGTTACAAGGATTGGAATAAGTGGATTTGACGCCATTTCTTTTGCTACCTTTACCTATGCAAGCCACAAATAATCGATGCATATATGTTTTAGAGGGGGGAAACCCAAAATGCAAGCTAACTTTGTCTAGCCCGCGGCAATTGTCGTGGGGTTCTCGCTAGTGATTTAAGAGTAAATTGAAATGCTTCTACACCCATGTACTTATCTCCATGGACAAAGCGTTGCAATAATTAATTAATGGTCTATAATTATCAAATAATAGTGTTTGTGGACATCATCTCAATATTTGATTACATAGTCAATAATTAAATTATAGAGATGCGCACAAAATATAAATTAGATATTCAGTGCGAATTACTGATACAACGTCTCCATAATGATTACATAGTTAACAATAATCTAACTATCTTTAGGTGCATCAACAATGAGGGCCTCATTGTGATCAAGCCGTACGTAAGCAGGTTCGTCACCCTCTTAAAGGATAGGTAGGGGTACGTTTGCCCCGAATGGAGGCATTTCCTGATAGCCCCTATAGTCTTCTTCGTCCGTCACTCCATCACCACCGATAATCTTCCTTTTCCCTTCTAGGACTACTTTTAGCCATCCTTTTGTCTTGTTGTCCCTGGCATAGAAGACTTGCATAACATCTCTTGCAAGGACGAAGGGGTCGTCTCTGTATGCGGTCTTAGTGAGATCAACGGTAGTGTACCCTTCGCTGTCAGTGTTGATTTCCTTGAGCCGGACCCACTGGCAGCAAAAAAGAGTTGTCTTCAATGGACCATAGGCTAGCTCCCATATCTTCTCTATGAAACCATAGTATGTCGCCTGCACGTTGCTGTTTTCATCGTGAGCATCAAAACGAACACCACAATTTTGGTATGTGCTCTTTCCATCTTGTTTTTTGTGTAAAATGTGAATCCATTGATCTCATACCCTTGGTACTTAAGATATGTACTCGAAGGTCCCTTGGCTAAGGCATCCAGTTGATTACCCAACTTTATTCCAAGCAAGCGACGTCGCAACCAGTTGACAAATTTCTTCTTATGTTTTTTATCCAGCCAAGCCTGTGACATGCTCGGATACAGAGTTTGCAACGATTGCCTATGCTCATCAATGTATGACATCACACCCTTGGCTTGCTGGAGAACAACGAACTGTGCCTGTCTGAAAGAAATAGGGTCGTCTACTGTAACAGATTTCTCCCCGATCGTTCCTTTGCCACGTAGTCTTCCCTCGTGACGAGATTCTGGAACTTCGACCCTTTTGATGTCCAGATAATATGTGTAGAACTCAATGGCCTCCTCCGTTGACCATCCTTCAACCATGCCCCCTTCTGGCCTAAATCTATTCCTAACATACCTCCTGAATACTTTCATCAATCTTTTGAAAGGGAACATCTGATGCAGGTACATTGGGCCAATGACTCTAATTTGGTCAACAAGATGAATGAGCAGATGCAATGAGATATTAAAGTAAGTCGGCAGATGCATCTCAAGCCTAATGAGAGTTTCAGCTATGTCCTGCTGCAACTGCTCTAGCATGGACACATCAATGACCTTTTTATGAGATCGCATTGAAGAACGAGCAAAGCTTTATGATTGGGGTGCAGACCTTTGGGGGGAGGATACCACGCAGGGCAATAGGGAGCAGCTGAGTCATAATGACATGACAGTCATGGGCCTTCATAGGGCTATAGTTGAACTTGAGTTCTCTCATGTTCACTAGCCTCTTCGGGTTCGCACAATAGCCTGTCGGGATTTTGAGTTCATTGAAGAAAGAAATAAGTGCACGCTTTTCTTCCTTCTTCAATGTCCATGACGCAACTAGAAGTTTGAACTGGCCATTCTCTAGCTCCACGGGATGCAGCTCCTTCCTGATTCCCAAGTGTTGCATGTCTAGGCGTGTGGCTAGTGAATCCTTCGATGTCCCCCGGTGTCCATCAAGGTGTTAAGAGTGTTAGCGCACACATTTTTAGTGATGTGCATGGGATCAAGACAGTGGCGTGCACTCAGAAATGGCCCGTAAGGTAGTTTCCAGAAAACCAATTTTTTCTTCCAAACACTCCCATCAGGCGCTGCTACTGCATTGTCCCCCTTCCCAAGGACAACCTCTAGTTTGTTGAGTTCTCGAAGTATCGCAGGCCCGTCTCGATATTTTGGAGCTAAGCGTTTCTCAATAGTACCGTTGAAATCTTTTCTATTCCTGCGGTAAGGGTGATCCTTAGGTAGGAACCTACAGTGTCCCATATAAACTATCTTTGAGTTATTTGGTAGATTTACCACATCGGTGTCATCCAAGCACTCGACACATCCAGTATAGCCTTTTGTCTTCTCTCCGGACAACGAACCTTGACCTGGCAGGTCGGTGATTGTAGCAATAAGTACTCCCTTGATTGTGACATGTTCCTTTTTGTACTCGTCCCAAATATCCGGCACACCGTTTTCAAACATCTCCACTAGTTCATCGATCACTGGTTCCAGAAACACATCGATGTCATTCTCATGTTGTCTTGGCCCTTGGATCAGTAGTGGCATCTAGATGTATGACCGCTTCATACAGACCCAAGGTGAAAGGTTGTATATACAGAGCGTCACTGGCCAGGTGCTATGATTGTCTAACCTAGTCAAAAGGATTCATCCCATCTATGCTCAAAGCAAACCAAAGGTGCCTTACCTCTCCACCGATGTCCTTATAGAACATAGTATTGATAATCCTCTAGTCATGCCCATCGGTGGGGTGCCTCATCATTGTATCTTTCTTACGCACTTCGCCATGCCAGCACAATAGCTTGGCTGACTTTGCACATGCAAATAGCCTATGCACCCCGGGAGCTATAGGAAAATATCAAACGACCTTTACGGGACCTCCTCTGATCTTGGTACCCTCATCTGACAGCCCTTCCTTGTACCTTGGAGCTTCGCACTTGGGGCACTTGTCTAAGTCTTTGTATTTTTCACCACGGTACAATATGCAATCATTGGAACACGCGTGGATTTTTTCAACCTCGAGGCCAATGGGGCAGATCATTTGCTTGGCCAAGTATGTCTTTTCTGGCAACTCATTTTTTTCTGGGAGCATTTTCCTTATTATACCTAACAACTGATCGAAGCCTTTATCGCTCAATCCGTTTGTCGATTTGAACTCTAACAGTATGATGTCGGCTTCCAGTTTGCTCATTAGACAATTCCTATACAATGGTGTTTTGCCATCTTGTCTCATTTTCTCTAGCTTTCTCAGCTGTCTTTCACTAAGACATCTGGTCTCTACATTACGTAGCACCTAAGAAATGACATCGTTATCATCGGTGTCGTCAGCTAGCGTGTTTCTAAACACATTACTAACTGTGGCCATAGGTTCCGTGTTGTCACCAGGTTCCTCGTCAGCATCGTGGATGGCTATGTCAGGCATGTCCACATCATCATCGTTTTCCTGCAGAACATTCACACCAACCTCGCCATGCATAGTCCATATCGTATAGTTTGATATGAACCCTCTGGTAATCAAGTGCGATCGTATAGACTCAATTTGACGAAAGTTCATTTGATTCTTGCAATCTTTGCATGGGCAGAAGATAGGGTTCCTATTCCCAGCTTGGGCTTTAGCATCGGTGATAAACTGGCTAACGCCATGTATGTACCGTTTGTCCGTTTGGGACAGATGCATCCACTCTCGATCCATCTTTACACAAAAAAATACTGAGACAGTAATTACAAAGAATTAATAAATAATCGAGCTTCATGAACAACAATTGTAACTCGAAAGTATCATATTTGGAAAACATTATTGTACACTAATTATTGGAAAATTGAAATTGATAGTCGTGGCCCTGTAAATTGAAAATCATAGTAAAAATAATTATTGCATAATAATGAAGAACAACTATTCTACTCTACTTCTAAGAACTAATTATAGCATCACATACTAACAATAATGATCTTGACCACCATGTAATAATTAGCTAGGAATTTAAATGTGTTCATAGACACCAACCTTTTGGACGATGGATTCACCCTAATTTGAGCCTTATACAAATGTCCAATTGGAAAAGTGCTCCCTAGAATGAAGAAAGAATTAGAATGAGAATCAAGCAATGTAGCCATCAAAACGAAACTAATTAAGCAACAAAATCAAAGTAGTGGACGTTTGTTACTAACCTTAAAGCAAAAAGATCAAGCCATTCTTCAAAATCCAAGCGCTAGCTTCATAGAGAAGAGCAGCCGCAACAATGGAGGGAAGAGCCCAAACGTGCGTCTCTGTTCTCGGGATAGAAGAGAGGAGGAAGGAGAGGACGAGCCCAATCACTGTCGGCTCTTGGCTTAAACCGACAGTGATGTGTGGCCGCCAAAACACTGCCGGTTCAAGTCACAAACCGGCAGTGATGTGGTCCTTCACTGCCGGTTTTAGCCCAGCTCCAATCATTTTTTTTATTTTTAAGCTCATAACCAGCAGTGAAGGTACATCACCAGTGACGGATCTAGGATTTTATCATAGGGTATGCAGTAAAAAAAATTCTTATGCAATTCGGTAAACCATTTACAATTCGGTAAAATTATATTCTAATTCGGTAAAACCAACTACATTAAATAATATGATGAGCCTTAAATTAAAAGATTAAGCTACAAACGACGATAAATCTCGATATAAATTGTTCAAAATGAAACCCAAATAATTCATAATATAGAATCGATCTGTTTGGAACTTTCGGTTAGAAAACTCACAAGTCATAGGATATGGACTAATGACCGGATGCTAATTATTGATCTGATGCAGTGATGCGGACGAATGAACTCACGAACTGAAAAAAATGACTCATATATAAATAATTAAAATTATTTAAGTACACAAGTAAGAAGAAGAATACAAGATTAATCTTAAACCTGTCTGCCGCTGTGCATCTCAGTATCTCGCCGAGCGGCAGCCGGCCAAGACGATAACGTTGCAGGCCCTCCGGCGTCGGGCTTCGCCACGGCCGCGCCTCCGAGTCTGGCAAGTCGGCGACCGTCGTGGCTGCGTGGGCGGTGGGCGCGTGGCGTCGTTCCGTGATGGTGTCGGCGTGACCGCGCGGATTCAACTCTGCCGCTTGCGCGTTGCGACGATCCAGCGGGATGGTTGCAGGCGGTGCGCGTGAGTCAATGCGTGGGACCGGTGGGGTTTCGAGCCAGGTGGAGCGGAGTAACTGCGCCGAGCGCCGTATGCGCAAGTTCGCGTGCCTGCACAGAAGTCGAACGGCTGGGAGGCGTCGGGTACTCGGGCGTGTCCACCGGGTAGTAAGCTTTTTTCTTTTTTTCTTACATAAAAATTTATATTCTGGTTCACTTACACCTGGACCGCAGGGTATGCGGTGGCCCACCCAGCATACCTTGTGGGTCCGTCTATGTACATCACTGCCGATTGTCACAAATCCAGCAGTGATGAGGCCGACAGTGATGTCCAAATCTGGCGTAGTGTAACATGATTTCACGTACTTATGCCTCAAAACTACTAATTCATAACAAAAGTTTGATTAGTAAGTTGCATCAGAAGATAATCCTTCAGCACCAAATCTTGACACCAGCGACTTCTCTAGCACCAAGACCTAAACACAACGTCTCCCAGTCGCCATAATAACCACACATGCCGTCTCCCATTCGCCATGCCACTGCCACACCACACCACCTGCAGCCCACCATACACCTCCACCATATGGCCTACATGGATGTCGATGCAATCACTAATTTCATGTCGCGAGGACGCTCACTTGTGTACACACGAATCCTATACGCACACTTCACGCGCGCCATGCGAACTGCAACCAACATGCACGGGTGGAAGAAGTGCTCGAGGAGCCAACGGCGGAGAATGTTGACGGAGTGCTCGAGAAAGCCACGCGCAACGGCCGGAGGCTCTGGTCGATGATGCGCAGACACGGGGCTCGTCCTTGAGCCCCGAGATGGTGTCAGGCTGCCGGCATCCTTCCTGCCCAGCAGCTCTCGGACATAGTATTTTGCAGCTGTGACTGCGACGCGATGGCATCCTTGAGGCAACGGAACTCCTGAAGTGCCGCGACACACACACACACACACACACACACACATATATATATATATATATATATATATATATATATATATATATATATGGCCTTGTGCGCCAGCGCCCTGTATGGGGTCATCATGCTAAACCCATCACCGCGAATTGAAGTTCAACACCATCTGCGATTATGCACATCACCCAAGAAAACAAAAATTACTTCATCGGTAGTAAAGCAAAGTAGTCGAGACATGAAAAGGAGAGCTTGGAGAGGAAGAGGAGAGACGAATGGCTCGTGGCATGCAAATTGCGACCAACAGATGCATGAAGGGGGTATAAATACAACCATTAGTCGGCCCCTCAATTGCTTGGCAGTTCCTGGTGCATCGATTGCTGGGAGTGGATTTCGTGTGCAGCCGTTTGCATGTGCATGTGCATGCAACTGGGAAGGAGAAATGACAAGCAATCATGCACACATGCAGGGAAGGAGAAACGGCAAGACTTGAAGGACAATCGGCCAGCGCATGATGTGGAGAAGGAGAAACGGCAAGACGGGAGAGACAATTTTTGGCATGCATGATGATGACCTGGGTTCATGAGAAGCTAGAGAAATCCTGTAGTGGGGTTCTACTATATCTATCTACTCTACTATTTCTATCTACTCTCTCTCTCTATATATATATATATATATATTACTAAAAAGAGTTGGATGTCATCGTCACCGTAAACTAATCGGACCGCTCACTCCTAATTACCTCGACCCACATGCCGCTTCACCCCCGGGAAAAAACTGCCACGCCTCAGAACCGCCTCCCCACTTCCCCCGATGGGATATTTAAGTATTTGCCATTGTTACGAATGGCACCTCTCCGTTTGCCAGTTTTACACGGACACCTACAGATTTGCCATCGCAAACAATAAACATCCTACACTTTTGCCACTTTTGCTGATGTGACACGCCACGTCGGCATGCCAGCATGATAGCGCCACTGAGAGCTCTAACTTGGCACGGGGGAAGATTGTTTCGCCCCCACCTCCTTCTGTCTTGTGGCCCCAGCGCCGGTGCCTCTTTGGTCAAACCCACTCCGGCAGTCGAGAGCCCTTCTCCCACATTCTCTTCCCAGGCGACGGTGCGGGCGGCAGCCATGGCGGTGGTGCCTCCTCCTTCCCCTTCCTCCAGCGAAATACTTCTTCGCTTGGTGCACTCTCTCCCATTCCTTTCCTCTCAAAGAAGCAGCAACGTCATCACCATGGATCTCTCTCCGGTTCCTTTCCTCTCCCAAGAAGCAACAGCGCCACCATGCGTGGGTAGCTCGACGCGACACGGAGAGGAACACGGGCGGGATCCGAGCGCAGTGGGACATGTGCTACTGGAGATAGGAGGACGTGGCACTACTAAGCATGGGAGGTGCATGGCGTGGTTGGCTGCGAGCGGCGTCACGGAGGCCAGCTCGTGTGCGATGGCATCACGGAGGCCCACAACGAGACGGCGAGGCCACGAGGCCACCCGTCGGTGTGTGCGCGCGGCTCAGCATCGACGGCGAGCAGCAAGGCCGCCATCGGTGTACGCGCGCGCTCGGCATCGGTGAGCAGCTAGGCGGCCCATCGACACAGATGAAGAGCGTGCAGTCGATGACTTTGGCTCACAGCGCAGGGCAGGCGGCAGAGCTCAGGCGATCCTTGGCGACGACGCCAGCACGAACACGATCATGTGGCCATGCGCGTCGTCGTGCCTAGGCACCATAGCGACCATGAAGGTGTTGGAGAAGGAGCGCGGCGTTCCTAGCCGCCAGAGGCAAGCGGCAGCTGCTCTACTACTATGAGGTCAGTAGGCAAGCGTTCCAAGCCATACGAGTGCATCACATCCTGCTCCACATTCTCCTCGTGCTTGTACTTGCACAGCGCGGCCACCAGGTTATCTGGAAAGATGGTGTCGTCATCACCCATCACAAGCCAATCAGGAGGCGCACCGTTGGGCCAAATTGGTAGAGATCAATCTAACATTCTCCCTCTTGATCTCACCTTATGACTTAAACTTAACTTACTTTATCTTTTTCCCATTCCATCATATATCAGTGCATAGAGCGTGCCTCATCGTCATGGTCAGTTGCCATTAGATTGAAAGCTACAATGCACCTCTCTGTTTTGAAACAAATTCTCATCTAGGCCCTTATTATCTAGAAATCATAGGCTTTCCCTTAAACCAATGCTGGCTAGGTGTTCTCTGAACATGTTGGATGGTAAGCCTTTTGTAAGCGGATCCGCGAGCATCTTTTATGTACTTATATGCTCAAAACTAAATATATGATCACAGACTTTGTCTTTCACAACATAATACTTTACGTCAATGTGTTTGGCAGCACTACTTGACTTATTGTTGTGAGCATAACATACTGTTGTATTATTATCGCAGTATAACTTGAGTGGCTTATGTATGTCGTCTACCACTTTCAACCCACGCATGAACTTCTTCAGCCAATTCACCTACCATGTGGCCTCATAACACACTACAAACTCGGCATACATCATAGACGATGTAGTGATGGTTTGCTTTGAGCTTTTCCATGATATAGCTCCTCCTACGAAAGTGAATATATATCCTGACGTAGATTTTCTATCATCTCCCGCATAATCTGAATCTGTACACCCTCTATGTGTAGGGAATCAGATCTTCTGTATGTTAGCATGAGACCTTTTATGCCTTGCAAGTAACACAAAACTTTCTTTACTAGTCTCCAGTGTTCTATTTCTGGATTACTCTGATATCTGCCAAGTAACCTGGTAATAAATCTTAAGTCAGGGCGTGTACACACTTGAGCATACTATAAACTTCCAACAGCTGAAGCATATGGAACCGCTTTCATTTGATCGATCTCATATTGGTTCCTGGGACATTGAAATTCCCCAAATCTATCGCCCTTGACTATAGGAGCAGGTGAATGAAAGGTCCTTGTGTGGTTTTGGTAATTGAGTGACAACCTAGGTGGACTAATTGTGTTTATGTGAGATACACAAGTGATTAGTCCATAGGTACATGTGTGTGAGCAACATATGCCATGAAGGCGAAAATGGCTTGGAGATGTTGCAAAGCTCACACATATGATGATGAAGGAGCTCATTGCACATAAGACATTACATTGAGTCATGTGATCAAGGTGGAGAAGATCAAGACAAGACTTGGCTTGATGGACCGGTTGCAAGCGTGAAGGGCAAGTCGGAGGCTTTGGAGTGATGGACCGCGTGGCGGTGAAGCTTGAGCAAGACTTGGCGCCGATGGACGAAGGCAAAGGTGAAAAGCAAGTGAAGTCAAAATCGATGAACCAATATGATCACATGATGATATGAAGTGGATCATATCATTATTGATTATGTTGGTGCATGTGTTGCATCAACATTGGAGGAGATGGAATGGAATGCGCAAGGCAAAGGTATAACTTAGGGCATTTCATTTCACCGGTCATAGGTGTGTAGAGAAGTTGATGACCGGGTTTAGGATAGATGGCCGTATTATCAAGAGGGGAAAACTTGTTTGCAATCGGTCATCTAATGCCACTCGAGTGATCTAACTTTGCATCGTCGCTAGGATTGAGTGGCGTGGCAAGTTGAGTGGCTAATCCTTTGGAAAATGATTGTGAAAATACTAACACACATACACATGATGGTGTACACTTGGTGGTGTTGGCACATTTATAAAGGAGATGAAGTTGGAGTTGATGTGAATCAACTTGGCGATGAAACGAAGGCAAGAAGGGTTAGAAACTCCACCGGTGGAGTGTCTGCCTGTAGAGTGCGAACAGTCCGACGATGCCACCGGCACCCTATACAGAAAAGATAGGGTATCACATAGTGGACCGGACGCTGGTCACGTGGTGACCGGACGCTGGGGTCCTGCATCCGGTCAGTGGCGGCAGAGAGCGTGTAGGCGTCGGTCTTCGACCGGACGCTAGCGTTGAAAGTGACCGGACGCTGGCAGTGTGCGTCCGGTCAGGCTGACGTATGGTGATGTAGGCAACGCAGAAAGGCTGATGTTGTGTCCGATCCTGACCGACCGGACGCGTCCGATCGCGACTGGTACCTTACTAGAAACGACCGGACGCTGGGGTTGCTGCGTCCGATCACTTTGAGCAGCTGCGTCCGGTCATCACTTGACCGTTGAGATCACGCAACTGAGGTTGAACGGAGGCGACACGTGGCGAGCATCCGTTGACCGGACGCTGAGGTCCTGCGTCCGGTCGATACGACCAGAGCGTCCGGTCATCCTGAGTTTTGCCCAGTGAAGGGGTAACGGCTATTTTAGCCCATGGGCCTATAAATAGAAGGGTGTCTCGACCATGGCTGGTAGAGAGCACCTCAGGGGACTGTGTCCATAATTGAGAGTGCTTGGGAGCCCTCCATCTCACATATACTTGATAGTGATCATCCGATTGTGTGAGAGAGCGATTCTAGTGCGATTGCATCATGAGGTTGCATCGAGTGGCACTAGGTGATCGAGTTGTAAGCCGGTGGTGCTTGTTACTCTTGGAGGTTGCCACCTCCTAGATGGCTTGGTGGTGGTCTCCGTCGAAGCCCGCAAGAAGCTTGTGCGGTGCTCCGGAGAAGATCTTTGTGAGGGGCATTGTGCTCGCCCCGTGGGAGCCGCGAAGAGCAACTCTAGTAAAGCGTGTCATTGAGCTACCCTTACTTTCGCGGTAGGTTCTTGCGGTGCCCGACGTGCGGGCTTGGCGGGTGATGCCAATTAGACACCGAAGCACCAAGTGAGTGGTCGACACAACGGGGACTAGCGTGTTGGCAAGCACGTGAACCTCGGGAGAAAAATCACCGTGTTAACCTTGTTCTTCCCATTGGTTTGCAATCCCCTTTCACAAGCTTGTATTTATATTTCATATACATTGTGCTTGTGTAGTTGCTCTTGTAATTAGTTAGCTTGTGTAGCTTACTAGTTACCTTCTTGTTTGTGTAGCATAGAAGTAGCTCCCTTGCGTGGCTAATTTGGTTTGTGTAACCTTGTTAGTCACATTGCTTAGTTTGTGTAGCTAAGTAATTGTGCTCTCTAATTTGGCATTGGTTTCCTTATTATTGAGCATTGCTAGTGAGCTTAGGTGGCTTTGTGCTTTTGCTTACTAGCTTGTGTAGGAGCTCCTTTGTTGCTTGAAGTACTAGTGGCATAGGTTTGTGTAACCTTGCTTCTAGAATTGGTTAGGTGAGCTCTAGCTAGCCCGGCACCTTTGTTGCTTAATTAGTATCTTTGGAAGGTGCTAGAGAACATAAATAAAGGGGTGTAGTCTTGGCTAGACCGATAGTTTTAATTCCGCACTTGTTTTAGTTAGCCGACATGATTAATTTTAGAAAGAACTATTCACCCCCCTCTAGTCCGCCATCTCGACCTTACAAGTGGTATCGGAGCTAGGTCTCTCATTTGTGGTCTTCACCGACCCGAGAGGATGGCGTCTAGTGGGCTAGATGTTTGTGAAACACACATTTTTTATGGCACAGACTTTGCACTTTGAAAAAATTACATGCTTGATCATTTTCGTGCAAAGGGACCTAAGTTTTGGTGGATTGTCACTAGTGGTCTCACTCATGTCTTAGATCATAGAAATCTCACCAAAGCTCAAAGAGTTATCTATAAACTTGATGCACATGCTTGTTGTTTTCTAATGGATGCTTTGAGTTTTGATTTGATGAAACAAGTAAACTACACGGGAACCGCTCGTGAGATATGGGAGTCCATCAAGCGCACTTTCGGTGATTCGTCCACATGGGATGATGGCAAATTCAAAAAGGAGGATGAGCCCAAGAAGGAGGCGCATGAGTGTGTCGAGCATGATCACAATTTGGTGATTGTGAAAGATTGCTCCACCTCATGGTCAAGTGATAATGATGATGATCGATTCACTACAAGTTCACTTGACAAGGTTGATGATGATGCCCACAAGTGTTGCACATGAAGATTCTACCTCAAACACACTTGGTGGTGATCTTGACGATGTTGGTTCATGCTCAAGCCATGATGATGATGCTACTACAAGCTCTCCTACTACACCACATTGTTTCATGTCTCAAGGTGACACCAAGGTATCAAATAATAATGTGGTTGATCATATTGATTCATATGATGAGCTTGTTAGTAGACTTGCTAGCATGACCGTGTCTTTAGAAAATGAGAAAGCTAAAATAATGAAATTAGAAAATGAAAACTCATTTCTAAAGAACTCTTGTGAATATCATAAGAAATTACTTGATGCTTTTAAATCTTCACATGATGAGCTAAAATTGAATCATGAGACACTACTTGCATCTCATGAAGAATTATTAGAACAACATGCTTCTCTCAATAAAGTATTTACAAAGAAACTTAAAAATAATGAGAGCTCATCACATGGATCAAATGATAAATTACAAAATATTGCTAACCCCTGTGATGTAGACAAGAAGCATGTATCCACCTCTTGTGATGATTTATTAGATATGTCATGCTCTTCACAATTAGATGCTTGTTCTACTTCTATGTCTTGTGAGACTAACCTTTTGAAGGAGAACAATGAGCTCAATGAACAAGTGAAGAAATTGAGCAACAAGTTAGAGAGGTGCTACAACTCTCAAGTCATCTTTGAGCATATATTGAAGACTCAAATAAACTTTAATGACAAGAGTGGCGTCGGCTTCAAGACTAGCAAAGTCAATCATCAAGAAAGCCGCAATGACATAAGTGGCATTGGCTTCAACAAGAGCAAGATCAAGGGCAAAAGATGGGGCAAGAGAAGATATGAAAGAGAGATGAAGAAGCAAGAACAAGAGAAGCTCTCTCATTTCATGTGCTTCAAGTGCCATGAAGTGGGACATCTTGCAAATGGTTGCCTCAATGAAGAAAAGCTCAAGTTGAAGAAAGAAGAAGGGAGGCTAAGGCATGTTAAGTGCTTCAAGTGCCGCACTTAGGGTCATCTTACCTCAATGTGCCCAACCAAGCAATTGGTGAAGCAACTAGAAGAGCCTCAACCAAAGCCACAAATTGAGCAAGAGAAGACACCCCAAGAGCAAATCAAGATCAACCATGAAGATGGTGGTGATTTGATGATAAAGAAAAAGAAAACAAGAAGGGGTGTAAAGGCAAGGCATCCAATGCAAACTCAAGATGCCAAGATGATGAGCAAGAATGAAGATGAGAAGAAAGATTATGCTCACATCAAGTGCTTCAAGTGTGGAAGTATGGGACACTTTGTCTCTAAGTGTCCTACCAAGCTTGAGAAGAAGGCTCAAGAAATCCATGAGAGGCAAGGCAATGGGAAGCACCACATGAGCAAGGAAGAGAAGGCTCAATCAAAGAGAAAGTGCTACTCATGCCAGGAATGGGGACACATGGCACATTCATGTCCCCTAGGTAACACCCCTAAGCCTATTTCAATTAATGATGATTCTATGCTTAGGAAGGGTGGTAATGGTACCTCTATGGTTGCTATTGCAAAACATCCCGCTATTCATACTAAGGCTATGCCTAAGTATGTTGCACCTAACATGAGAGGACCCAAAGTTGTTTAGGTACCATCAAAAGTGGATGATTGTTTGTAGGTACAATTGGCATTGGAGACTTGATTCAATTAATTTCATATTGATCATCATATGTTGAGTCAAGTTATGAAGCCTAGTGCATATCCAAACCCAATGCTATGATAATTGAGTGAAGTCCAAATATGCTACATCATACAAGTGCTATAATTCAAGTTGTTGGTGATTCATTGGATATATTTGATGGCTTGAAAATGATTGAGTTGAAGCTTGCTAGTTGGATGATCATAAGCTAACCAAGGTATATCTCTTGTTAATCATTTCATTTAGGTGCATATGAGTTGATTGAATTGGATAAAATATGCAATGTTGCTTGATATGAGTTGATTGAATTGGATAAAATATGCAATGTTGCTTGCTATAAGATGTTTGAATGGATAAATTGATTAGTAGTCAAGTTTGGACTGATTTGTGTTGGATAAGTTCATAAGATAATATTTAGTAAGTGGATTGAAAGGATTTATGTCCTATGAAAGTATTCAAACAAGTTGGTTTCAAGTTTGTTTCACATTTGATGAAGTATAGCTCAAGTGATTGAAATCTGTCCTATATTGAAAAATTGAGCTAGCTGTGATCTTTGTCAAGCTTGAGTGATCAAAACTTATTGGATTAATATAAAAATTGGTGTACATGCTCTAGACTTATGGTATAAGATGCTATACAAATTTCATGAAAATTGGATAAGAGATACTTCAGTTTTGGAGTTAATCTTGTCAGCTATAGTGCAGCAGTTTTCAGCATGTAGCAGTGATGGAAGAATTAAAATCTGGTAGCAATCTAGAAATCAAATGAAGCTCAAATTTTTACAGCTACTAGATAACTTAGTTAATCACATCTCCACCAAATTTCATGGCATTTGGATTTGTACTTTGGGATATATGAATTTTTCTTTGAAGAGTACAAAATCTGCTAGAAAAGTGACAATTATTGGATTTATTTGGAGTCACTTTGATTGAAAGGTCCTCAAATTAGAAACATGTTTATAAGTAATTGAGGCACCTAAGTTTGGTTTTGAGATGATCTAAAAGCATGACAAGCAAAGAGTATAAGGCCATTTGATTGTGGAGTGTACTTTGCACACATTTGGTACTCAAGATGAAGATCAAGATCAAACTCAAGTTGAAGATAAAGTTTAAGTTCTAGATATGATTGGAGATCATTTGATAGAAAGAAAATGACTTAAAGAATGAATGAAGGTTACTCATCAAGTTAAGTCCATCACTTGGATCAATCAATCAAGCTATTTCAAGTAAGTATCAAGAATGGTTCTTTGGAGAGAGGTCACTTCTCCCTAGTGTAGGGGCTTGCTGCCTATGTGTAGGTGAACCAAGTGTGGTACTTGGAAGGCTAATATGGAAGTGGTGATACGAGGAACATTTGAGATGCTTAGTTGAAGAAATCAAAAGGGTTGATTAAGAAAAGCAAGCAACACCCAAAAGAGAGCTAATCATATTATTTCAAGTGGTATTCCAAATAGTTCTCTCATGCAAGCATTGATCAAAAGATGAAGCAAGCCAACCACAACAAGAAAGTGCACTTGATCATAAGTGGTATTTATTTCATATGGGTGAAGAGTGGAATTCAAAATGGTGTCTATTGGTCTTCACCAAGCTTATAATTGGACTTCACATTGCTATTGGAGTAATGAATTGGAATCTATGTGACTATCCTCTACTCCAACATAGCAAAGGTATCATTATAATGTGCATGATCATTTCATCCCTTACTAGTATGCGGTTAGTGCATATAGTACATGCTTCATAGGATCATGCATAACAAATGAAATGTTTAAATTCATAACCTACCACTATTGCTTGAATGATTACTTGATCTAGTGGTTAGTATATGAATTTGTTCATGAGCTAGTGAACCCAAGTACTTGATTTAATTTGGATTGCCAACAACTGACAAGTACAACATTGGCAAGATAACCCTTGCAAGAGGTGTGAAGAAGCTTGTCATTGGTTCAAACCGGACTTGGAAGCTTAGGCAAATCAATTTAGTTCAAGTCAACATTAGAAGCTCATGATAGTGATAAGAGTACAAGCACAAGACAACAATGCAAATGGATATCTAGTTTGTATGTTTCAAGTGGTATCTAGACTCAAGTATTTCATCAAGAATTCACAAGCAATATCTAGATCAACTCACAAGTGATATCCTATAAGTGGTACTCATGAAGATAACAAAGGTTCAAGAAATGGTTTTTATTGATAAATCCAACAAGTGGTTCCATACTAGAAGATTCTTTCAAGTGATATCACATCTATACATGGTATCAATCATGCAAGACGATGGTTCCACAAGTGATCCTCAAAGTGATCATCAAATGAAGAATGCATCCCTCACCTACAAGAGCTCAAGTGTATCAAATGGATGACCCATGCTATCACATAGGTGTCCCACAAATTGATATCAAAATCAAAGATCATATGTGTGGTATCTCAAGAAGCCCTACACAAGATACAAGTGGTACAAGTTACAAGTGGTATCTACAAGTGGTGTCATTCCAACAATCAAGTGATATCCATAAAAAATGCAAGATTCAAGTCTCAACCATCTACCCCAAATGCATACCTTTGCATCAATGATATGCACACCTTTTATGGAAATTGATGACAAAGGGGGAGAGATTGTACAAAGATATGAAAGCTTTGAGATTAAGATTGTACAAGGGGGGAGAGATAAGATATGAAAGCTCAAAGAAGTAGAGGTAGGACATGGACATGGACAAAGAGGTCGCAACATTGAAGAAAAGAGATGGATCAAAATTCTTGGACAAGAGAAGCACACAAAAAGGGGGAGCAAGCTCATGAACTTTGATTGATTGCATTTGTTATGTGCATATTCATGTGCTTGCTTGCATTGCATAAGTTCTTAAATTCAATATGTATGCTAGTTGTAGAATTTGATTGATGAAATGAAAACTAGCATGCATAGGATGATAGCTAGACACTTGGAATGCTTTTCAAGTAATGCTAGTACCTTGGTTTTAATGTTGATCTCACGAGGTATCTAGTGATTTTATTTCCAAGTGATATCTAGCTAACCATGGTGCTAAGGATGAACTTAAAGGTGCAACTTCAATTGGTATCACACTTCAAAGGTTTACTCTATACACCATAGCATCATTTGGTAGTAATTACTCTCCCACAATTTGAATCTATGCATATGTGCGAACTTCAAAACAAACACTCTAGCACATATGTAGTGGGAGCTAATACTACCATTTCGGGTTTGTGGTACTTGTCCAAAATCATTTACATATGGTAAAATTGCTTGGACAAGCAACATAAATCCAAAAGAGCTTAATTTCCATATCTTTGTAGAGTTGTCATCAATTACCAAAAAGGAGAGATTGAAAGGTCCTTGTGTGGTTTTGGTAATTGAGTGACAACCTAGGTGGACTAATTATGTTTATGTGAGATACACAGGTGATTAGTCCACATGTACATGTGTGTGAGCAACATATGCCATGAAGGCGAAAATGGCTTGGAGATGTTGCAAAGCTCACACATATGATGATGAAGGAACTCATTGCACATGAGACATGACATTGAGTCATGTGATCAAAGTGGAGAAGATCAAGACAAGACTTGGCTTGATGGACCGGTTGCAAGCGTGAAGGGCAAGTCGGAGGCTTTGGAGTGATGGACCGCATGGTGGTAAAGCTTGAGCAAGACTTGGCGCTGATGGTCGAAGGCAACGGTGAAAAGCAAGTGAAGTCAAGATCGATGAACCAATATGATCACATGATGATATGAAGTGGATCATATCATTGTTGATCATGTTGGTGCATGTGTTGCATCAACATTGGAGGAGATGGAATGGAATGCGCAAGGCAAAGGTATAACTTAGGGCATTTCATTTCACTGGTCATATGTGTGTAGAGAAGTTGATGACCGGGTTTAGGATAGATGGCCGTACTATCAAGAGGGGCAAACTTGTTTGCATATCGGTCATCTAGTGCCACTCGAGTGATCTAACTTTGCATCGTCACTAGGATTGAGTGGCATGGCAAGTTGAGTGGCTAATCCTTTGGAAAATGATTGTGAAAATGCTAACACACATACACATGATGGTGTACACTTGGTGGTGTTGGCACATTTATAAAGGAGATGAAGTTGGAGTTGATGTGAATCAACTCGACGATGAAACAAAGGCGAGAAGGGTTAGAAACTCCACCGGCGGAGTGTCCGCCTGTAGAGTGCGGACAGTTCGATGGTGCCACCGGCACCCTATACAGAAAAGACAGGGTCTCACAGAGTGGACCGGATGCTGGTCACGTGGTGACTGGACGCTGGGGTCCTGCGTCCGATAAGTGGCGGCAGAGAGCGTGCAGGCGTTGGTCTTCGATCGGACGCTGGCGTTGAAAGTGACCGGATGCTGGCAGGATGCGTCTGGCCAGGTAGACGTACGGTGACATAGGCGACGCAGAAAGGTTGGAGAAGGACCGGACGCTGATATTGTGTCCGATCGTGACCGACTGGACGCGTCCGGTCATGACTGGTACCTTACTGAAAACGACCGGACGCTGGGGTTGCTGTGTTCGGTCACTTTGAGCAGCTGAGTCCGGTCATCACTTGACCGTTGAGATCACGCGACTGAGGTTGAATGGAGGCAACACGTGCTGAGCATCCATTGACCAGACGCTGAGGTCCTATGTCCAGTCGATACGATCGGAGCATCCGGTCGTCCTGAGTTTTGCCCAGTGAAGGGGTAACGGCTATTTTAGCCCGTGGGGATATAAATAGAAGGGTGTCTTGGCCATGGCTGGTAGAGAGCACCTCAGGGGACTTTGTGTCCATGATTGAGAGTGCTTAGGAGCCCTCCATCTCACATATACTTGATAGTGATCATCCGATTGTGTGAGAGAGCGATTCTAGTGCGATTGCATCGTGAGGTTGCATCGAGTGGCACTAGGTGATCGAGTTGAAAGCCGTTGGTGCTTGTTACTCTTGGAGGTTGCCACCTCCTAAACGGCTTGGTGGTGGTCTCCGTCGAAGCCCGCAAGAAGCTTGTGCGGTGCTCCAGAGTAGATCTTTATGAGGGGCATTGTGCTCACCCCACGGGAACCACGAAGAGCAACTCTAGTAAAGCGTGTTATTGAGCTACCCTCACTTTTGGGGTAGGTTCTTGCAGTGCCCGACGTGTGGGCTTAGCAGGTGATGCCAATTAGCCACCGAACCACCAAGTGAGCGGTCGACACAACGGGGACTAGCGTGTTGGCAAGCACGTGAACCTCGGGAGAAAAATCACCGTGTTAACCTTGTTCTTCCCATTGGTTTGCAATCCCCTTTCACAAGCTTGTATTTATATTTCATATACATTGTGCTTGTGTAGTTGCTCTTGTAATTAGTTAGTTTGTGTAGCTTACTAGTTACCTTCTTGTTTGTGTAGCATAGAAGTAGCTCCCTTGCGTGGCTAATTTGGTTTGTGTAACCTTGTTAGTCACATTGCTTAGTTTGTGTAGCTAAGTAATTGTGCTCTCTAATTTGGCATTGGTTGCCTTATTATTGACCATTGCTAGTGGGCTTAGGTGGCTTTGTGCTTTTGCTTACTAGCTTGTGTAGGAGCTCCCTTGTTGCTTGAAGTACTAGTGGCATAGGTTTGTGTGACCTTGCTTCTAGAATTGGTTAGGTGAGCTCTAGCTAGCCCGGCACCTTTATTGCTTAATTAGTATCTTTGGAAGGTGCTAGAGAACATAAATAAAGGGGTGTGGTCTTGGCTAGACCGATAGTTTTAATTCCGCACTTGTTTCGGTTAGCCGACATGATTAATTTTAGAAAGGACTATTCACCCCCCCCTCTAGTCCACCATCTCGACCTTACAGTGAAGGCTTACAATTTTGCATACTGTATTTCTTTAGAACCTTTTCTAAGTATGCCTTTTGTGATAGTCCTAAAACCCCGTTTTCTCTATCTCGGTGAATCTCTATTCCCAGAACGAACGAAGCTTCACCGAGATCCTTCATATCAAACTTTAAGGACAAGAACTTCTTCGTTTCTAATAGTAGATTAACATCACTACTAGCAAGTAAGATATCATCCATATACAAGATTAGGAAAATGTATTTCACATTCTTGAACTATGCATAAACGCAATTGTCCTCTACATTTTCCTGAAACCCAAACTTTCTTATTGTACTATCAAACTTTAAATGTCACTGTCTTGATGCTAGTTTTAATCCATAAATGGATTTCTTCAGGCGGCATCCCATACGTTCTTTTTCTTCCACAACAAAACCTTTTGGTTGTGCCATGTAAACATTTTCCTCCAAATCCCCGTTTAGGAACACCGTCTTTACATCCATCTAATGTAATTCTAAATCATAATGTGCTACAAGCACCATTATAATTCTAAAAGAATCCTTACATGAGACTTGAGAAAATATCTCAATATAATCTATGTCTTCTCTTTTGCGTGAAGCCATTCGCCACAAGTCGCTCTTTAAATCTTTCTATATTCTCTTTGGAGTCATATTTAGTTTTGTAGACCCATTTATAGCCTACTGTCTTGGCTCCATTAGGGATTGTTTTTAAGTCCCAAACTCCATTGGTGTTCATTGATCTTATTTCATCTTGCATGGCTTCAAACCACTTTGAAAAATAATAAAACTTAAACATTGAATTTACTGTGCATTCAGCCCGAAGGCCCAGCTCGAAAACCGGCCTGTGGCCCACTCAATCGCGCGCCTGTGCTTCGGCCCGTGGCCCAGCGTGCTCCCCCGCGCCCAGGCCGCAACCTGGGCCTGAGCCGAGGTTTCACCTCCCCGCCTGGGCTGAAATCGGTCCAATCACTGCCAGCTGTTGGATGCGATCAGACAGACCTCCGTGCATTTCTCTGGATCAAAACCCCCCAGCCAGCTGCGCTCCCCTAGAACCCTAGCTCATTTGCTCCTCCCCCTTCTCTCTCTACGCCGTGGTGGCCAGCTCTCTCTCCCCTTCTCACCCAAAACCATGGCGGTCGGAGAGAAGATGGCGGCGCCGCCGTCGATCACCTCGCTGGTGCATGCGCCCACTGTAGGGTGAGCGTGCCACCGTCGAGCGGTCTAGCGACGATGCCCCAAGCGAGCGTGCATGACTCGGTGGTGCGTGACTCGGTGGAGTGCCAACGAGCCAGTGGCTCGGGTGAACTTCCCACGCGACGGTGGTGGGGACAGCGGCGCTGGAAACCCGGGTAGGTTCCTTCCCACACCGTCCTTTCTCTAGGGTTAGGGTTTCATCTGAATCACGAAAATGAATCACCTCCTACTTTCTACCCCAATCTAGATCTACACTCTAGTGTAGGCGACTGATACCTTTGATAGAATTTAAGATCGACTAGCAGTAGATCTAGCGGGTATAAACTTGCATTTAGGATATAGTAAACCCTAAAACAGGAAGCTAGAAGCTAGGAGTAGCCGTGCCTCCCTAGCGTGTGCCCTTGTGATGATTCGTCCTCGATTTCGATCATGGCTCAGATAAGCTTCCGTAGTTCTGTTGTACTGATGAAAATTGATCTCATCCTCGTCCGTAGCCGCAAGCCACGCAGCTCACCGTGGAATGTTGATCATTTCACGCGAGATGGACAACATCTAACTTAACCGAAGTCCCAAACCGACATGTCTGGTGCTGATGACAGGCTGAATGCAATGTTGGAATGTAATATGGCATGTGGACCTACCTAGCCCCCCCCCCACAATGCCTATATATGTAAACACTGATCATTCATAGTAATGTATTGAGTATTCCCTAATCGTACTCTTTCATGGTATCAGAGATGGTTCGTTTCTCACTTTCACAAACCCTAACTCGCGCTGCCGCCGGTTCACCGGCCGCTCCTCGCCGTCGCAGAGTGTCCACCACTCGCTGGCCCCTCCTCTCCTACCCCTCGTGGATGCATGGCCCTCAGCGCCTATGCGACGCGCCCCTCTACGCCGTTGTAGAGTCTTCCTCGCCGGCTTCCTACATGCCCCCGTGACGATAGGCCCCATGCCCGATCCACACGCTAGGCCCGAGTGCATGATCACGTGGCCTCGTGATCGTGTGGCCTCGCTCGATCTCAACCACGTCGACCGCCGCTCCCATCGACCCCACCGATCGGATAGCCGAAACCGACTCCAAACGCTAAGCTCGCGAGGAGCGCGCCTGCAAGGCGGAGGCCGATCGCGTTGCGGCTCTCGACGCATACGAGGCCAAGTATGCCGCCATCCATGCCGTGGCCATCGCTGTCCTCAACATCAAGGTCCTCGTGCCCCTGGTCTTGGATCGCGCCACCGACAACTATAACCGGTGGCGGTCCATGTTCCTCGTTGTCCTGGGCAAGTATGCCCTAACGGACCACGTCCTCTCCGACATCGTCAACGCCAATCGACCGGCGTGGGTGCAGATGAACTGAACCGTGCTCACTTGCTTCTACTGCACCATCCACACCGATCTCCAGTAGTTGAAGATGAACCGCAAGCCGAACGCGCACGGCGCGTGGACCTACCTCGAGAACGAGTTCCTTAGCCAGCGTGAATCGTGCGCCCTACTACTCTCGGTGGAGTTCCGCACGGCGAAACAAGGGTCGGCCTCCATCACCGACTTCTGCCGCTGTCTTGAAACGATGGCGACAACCCTCAGCGACTTTGGCGATCCGATTGGGGATCGGACCTTGGTCCTCACTCTCCTTCGCGGGCTCAATGGCAAGTTCTAGCCCATGGTCTCCAACCTCAAGATGCGGCAACCCTTCCCCACCTTTGAGGAGGCTCGCACGCTCCTCCTGCTTGAGGAGATTGACATCGATGACATTGCTGCGAGCGAAGCCGTCGGGGCATTGGACCCACCAGCATCCTCTGCGACAACCGCGCTCGTCACTGTCCCGCGCCCCCCTGCTAGGTGCTTCTACGCAGGCCAGGGCCAGGGCGGCCATGCCTAGGGCGGCTACGCTGGCCCTAGCCAGGGCGGCTAGGGCAGGCACGCTGGCCAGGGCGGCTCACAGCGCACTGGCCGTCGCCGTGGTGGCCGCGGCCGCAACTAGCAGCAGCAGGTCTCCAACACTAGAGGCAGCTCTCACTCCCCGGCACCGTTCTACAACCCATGGACAGGCACCGTGTAGCTCTGGCCGTGTTCGCCGGGCGGTCCGGGGATGTCATTTCGACCTCCGCCGGCTGCCTTCACTGTTGTTCCTCAGCCGCAATAGCAGTACATACAGCAGCCGTATGTGCAGCAGCCATACACCCTCGGACCTCCTCTAGGGTTCGGCTATGAAGGACCATTGCCGCCACAGCAGCAGCAGCAGTGGATCCCCATGCAGGGCGCGTCCTGGGACCCGTCCGCCCTCGTCAGCAACTTCAACACCATGACGTTGACGCCCCCTTCATCGGCCGAGTGGTACGTTGACTCTGGCACCGGTGCCCATATGGTCAACAACGCTGGTATTCTTTCTACCTTTCACCATCCTTCGTCATCTAGTCCTTCATATATCATTGTTGGTAATGGAGCTTCGCTTCCCGTTACATCTATTGGGTCACACTCATTCTCCACCACACGACGTCCTCTTATTCTTTCTGATGTTTTAGTGTCACCAAACATTATTAAGAATTTGATTTCCGTACGTCGTTTCACCACTGATAATAATTGTTCCATTGAGTTTGACCCGTTTGACCTCTCTGTGAAGGACCTTCAGACACGGAGCGTGATCGCTAGGTGCAATAGCACGGGGTGACCTCTACCCGTTCTTCCCAGCACCATCCAGCACTCCCACTGCCCTCGCTGCCACCACGTCATCCACCTCACTCTAGCATCATCACCTTGGTCATCTCAGACATGCGACTCTTTCCAAGCTTATTAGTTCCAATGCTATTTCATGTAATAAGCGCCATATTGATCATGTTTGTCATGCCTGTCAGCTAGGTCGCCATGTGCGCCTACCTTTTAGTGTGTCACACTCTCGCGCTGCACATCCTTTTGATTTAATACATTGTGATCTTTGGACTTCTCCAGTTGTTAGTGTGTTGAGCTATAAATATTATTTAGTCATTCTTGATGACTGCGCTCATTACACCTGGACATTCCCATTACGCCTCAAGTCTGATACTTTCAGTGTCCATTCTAACTTTCTCATATGTGCGCACGCAGTTCGACTCCACCATCAAGGCAGTTCAGTGCGACAACGGCCACGAGTTTGACCACTCCTCGGCCCGCACGTTCTTCCTCACTCATGGAGTCGTCTTCCGGATGTTGTGCCCATACACCTCTCAGCAGAACGGACATGCCGAGCGCACCCTTTGCACCGTAAACAACATCGTACGGTCCCTTCTGTTTCAGGCCAGCCTTCCTCCGGTTTATTGGGCTGACTCACTCCACACTGCCACCTACCTTCTCAATCGTCACCCCACCAAATCCCTAGACGGCCGCACCCCTTTCTTCACTCTTTACGGCACATAGCCTTCCTACACTCACCTTCGAGTTTTCAGCTGTGCCTGCTATCCCAACCTCTCATCCACAGCTCCACATAAATTATCACCTCGCTCCTCCTTGTGTGTTTTCCTCGGGTACTCATCCTATCACAAAGGATATCGATCTCTCGATCTTCATTCCAATCGGATCATTGTCTCCCGTCATGTTGTATTCGACAAGACTTTGTTTCCATTCTCCGAGATGTCCACCACCCCCTAGGACCCAAACACACTTGCGTTTTTGGATGATGCTGATGATTCCTCTTCGCCTATGTGGCCAAGAGCTGTGCGTGTAGGTACTCATCTCCCTGGCAGCATGGATGCCGCACCTAGGACCCCTGGCGCCCCCTCAACCGGTGCCTCTCCCACCGGCGGTGCGGTGCCTGACACGATGTCAGGTGCTACCGTGGCCCCCTCAGGTGGCGCCCCTCCCACCGGTCCGGGCCGGTGCCGCCCTTCATTTAACTCGTGTGTCCCAGTGTTGTTGCCGCGGCGCGGATGGACCACCGGCCGCACCACCACCATGACCCCGGAGGCGATCGTTCCTGTCACTAATGCGCACAGCATGCGCACCCACGGCAAGGACAATTTTTGGCAACCCGTGGATCACCTTAATCTCCACATGACGGATGCGGCTACCACTCTAGTACCTTCGTCCGTCTATGCCGCTCTTTCAGATCCGGCCTGGTGTCTTGCTATGCAGGCCGAGTTCAACGCCCTACAGGCAAACGACACCTGGACCTTGGTGCATCGCCCTCCTGGCGTCAACCTTGTCACCGGCAAGTGGGTTTTTCGTCACAAGTTCAAGTCCAATGGCTCTCTTGACCACTACAAAGCCCGGTGGGTGCTTCGTGGTTTCACACAGCGTCCGGGCATTAATTGTGATGAGACCTTCATCCGGCTTGTCAAGCCAAAGAACCATCCGAGATGGTACTCACTTTGGCATCAGACGCTCCCCGGCCGATTCACCAGCTTGATGTGAAGAATGCATTTCTTCATGGCACTTTGACTAAGACAGTCTACTACGCACAGCCGACTGGGTTTGTCAACTCTTCCAAGCCCAATTATGTCTGTCGCCTGAACAAGTCACTCTATGGGTTGAAGCAAGCTCCTCGCGCCTAGCACAGTCGCTTCGCCTCTCACATTACCTCACTCGGGTTTGTTGAGGCCAAGTCCGACACGTCGCTGTTCATCTACTGCAAAGGTGCTGACATGGCTTTTCTTTTACTCTATGTTGATGCCATTATTCTCACTGCGTCATCTCCGAGTCTCCTCCATCAGATTATCACAAAGACTTTGCCGTGAATTCTCCATGATGAGATATGGGGCCTCTTCACCATTTTCTCGGGTGTCGTTGTTCAGCAGCAGAGGTGATGCTTTATTTCTCTCTCGAGATAGTACATGCTGGACATTCTCGACCGCGGCCAAGATGAGTCATCGCAAGCCGAAAGCAAAGACTCCTGTGGACACTCACTCCAAGCTTTCACGATGGTGTTTCAATCACCACGATCCAAGTTAGTATCGCAGCCTTTGCCGGGGGATCTTCAGATACCTCACCTTCACCAAACCGCACATTGAGTATGTTGTTCATGAGGTCCTTTTGTACATGCATGACCCCGAGAACCTCATTTTAGTGCTCTGAAGCGCATTCTCTGGTACCTTCAAGGTACATTGGATCTCAATCTACACCTCCCCTGGACCTCTCTAGCTGATCTCACTGTCTACACTGATGCAGATTGGGCGGGCTGTCCTGACACACGCAAATCCACCTCAGGTTATGCGGTGTTTCTCAGGGACAATCTCATTTCCTGGTCGTCCAACCATCAGCCTACTGAGTGTCTCGGTCCCAAAGGCAGAGGGCGGAATATCGAGCGATCATGAATGGAGTCACCGGCTTCGCGGGTTGCGCCAACTTGATAGAGCTTCACGCCCACTCCGTCGTACTACGGTGGTCTCATGCGATAATGTCGTGTCGCCACCTCTCCACCAACCCGATTCAAAGATCGGCGAACCAAGCATATTGAGATCGACCTGCACTTCGTTAGAGAACGAGTTGCCCTCGGTGAAGTCCGCGTCCCACACGCTCCCACTTCATCCCAAAGACGCCGACATCTTCACCAAAGGTTTGCCGACGTCCGTGTTCACGGAGTTTAGGTCTAGTCTCAATGTTCGCAGTGCTCCCGATTCTGCACTACGAGGAGAGTGTTGAAATGTAATATGGCATGTGGACCTACCGCCCCCCACAATGCCTATATATGTAAACGCTTTGATCATTCACAAGAATGTATTGAGTATTCCCTAATCCTACTCTTTCATGCAATGTGGTGCGGACCGTGTGTATCAACTTCCCAACCCAAATCTAATTTCTTGTTCAGTTCTCGAATTTCGAACTTTGGGCGAGCCACCCATGACCGAACTAGAATCAAATGCGCAGTTCCGTCGTTGGGCCTATGTAGACCAATTACGGTGTAAGTGAAACTCCATGCATATCCTTGCTACCACCTTGCAGATTACCACGTGAATTAGCGAAATAGAGCCACCCTAAGGGGGCGGGCTGGGCGGGCCACAATCTACCCACGCCGGTGTCGTCCGAGACCCCCGACCCCTCTTCTTCCTTGGCTCCGGCCACCGAGATGCCAAGCAAAGGCTGCTCACGGGATATAGCCGACATGGCGCCGAAGCGAGAGTGAGTCATGAGCACCGAGTAGCAAAGATGGAGATGACCGGTTCTGTTGGGCGAGGGAATTGGGCCTTTTTGTTACTTAAAGATTAAAGGTTAGTCCAAGTGCTCCAACAAGAGCCCAATTTGGCTCTCCAAATCTCCAATCCACCAACATCACATCGCGCCCAAGCCACTTCCTTCGAACCCCCAATTCCGCATTGACACAGCCCTTGCCAGCCTTGGGTGGCGATCTAGAAAAAATATTTAGGACAAGTCAATCAAAAGAAGCTAGACCAACTTCACTCAATTATATCCCATACAAAGCTAAGATATACCAGTTTTAAACCTTTTACATGATAACTATGATAAACAATCAAAAGTGCATCATAAAACGCATAAGAAGAAGTAAAAGATACAATTTTTAGAACTAACCAACAAAAGATCGATAGATGATGACGCATTCACGCTGTTGTATTCTTCATGAATCATTAGAAGCAATCTATACAAGAAAAAATAAATTAGTGACACAAATTTCAAGTATTTAACTTCAAAGTTTTGAAGGTAGAAGCGAACATATATCATACCACTAAATTATTCTGAGGCACTAACATACGCTGGGTTTTCATGTCTTCAAATCGTTTTATGATTTTGTCATTCTTGATGCTTCTAAATATCTTCTTCTCGATGTAACATATCATTAAGTCATTGAGCCATTCATTACCAATTTTGTTACACAAATCTGTCTTTACAATAGACATAGCAGAAAATATCCTCTCAACTGAAGTTGTTGCCACCGGAAGAATTAATGTTAATTCAATGAGCCGATACACCAATCCATAAGATGTGTTCATTTTAGTCTTGACCATAATTTCAGCAACCTTTCCAAGCTCTGTACATCCAAGAAAGTCTTGAGTTCTTCTAGCATGACTAACAAATCCTCTCAGTTGACTAGGCAAAAGAAGAAGGTCACCGACGTCAAAATCCGCAGCATAAATTTCAGCAAGTCTCACAAGCTTATCCACATCAAAATTAGAGAAGGAGTTCCTTGGGTTAAAACAAGCCATGCATACTAATAATTCTAAACTAACTTCACCAAATCGATGATTCATCTCAAACAAAATGGCATCTATGGCAGCAAGGAAAACCTCAACATGGTAGAAGTGCATGTTTGTTACCTTTTGCTTTCTACGTGTAGATGTCCCTCTAGCATTTATTTCCTTGTCCATATCTAGCACTTCAATCTCATTCTTATCATTGAATGTTTTCACTCTTTTGAATAAGGGATCCCATCCATTGTCCCTCATATCCTGCAACTGCTCTTTGACATCTATGATCAATTGCATTGCCTCAACAATGTCTTGATCCTTTCTTTGCAAAGCATGTGACAGACTGTCTGCAATGCTCAACAATTCTATCATTAAATGCATTATGAACACAAAATCAAACCTCTCCATTTTACCAATTAAACCAAATGCTCCACCATTATTTCCTGGTTTAACAGAGTCTTTCTTTACTATCTCAAGAATGTCTATGACAGCTTCCCACATCACCAAAATATGAAGTAAAGTTTTAAGATGTGAACCCCATCTAGTATCTCCGTGCCCTTGCTAGGCTACATTCCTGGTTCAAACCTTTTCCAAAGATAATCTCCCCACTCTCCAACTTTTCTAACAACACATCATGATGCTTTGCAAGCAAGGCATCCTTTCTCATATGATGATGCGCCAACAAAGTGTTGACTATTAGAGGAACATAGTTAAAGAAATCTGCAATGGCTAGAGTAAAAGTTGCAACAAATAATAACCACTAATTGCAATTGATGGACAAAACAATGCACATAGAATGCATAAGGATTTTCATCTCAAATCAATTTTTGCACACCATTAAATTCACCTCTCATATTGGAAACTCCATCATAACCTTGCCCACGAAGCCTAGAGATTGGTAGCTTATGACTGTTAAGCATTTTGACCAAAGCTTCTTTCAATGCAGCAGCTGTACAACTCTCAACATGCTGAAGTCTAAGGAGCCTCTCCATCATCTTCCCTTCTTCATTCACAAACCTGCAAACCATATTTTATTTCATGTTAGTACAACTGTACAAGTAAAAGTCGAGGTAAAAAAATAGAGTTGTCATCTACTAACCTCAAAATTACAGCCATTTGTTCTTTTATTGATACATCTCAGGACTCATCAATCAATACAGAGAATTTTTTATCTCCAATCTCATCCATAATCACTGACATGACTTCTTGTGCACAAGCTTTTATAAGGTCTTTCTGTATATGATGAGATATCATTGTGCAATTTTTTGCACCTTTATCGTTTGCATCCTAAACAATCTCAACTTTATCTTTGTACCAATCAACCATCTCTCTATATGTACCCTTGTTGTTGGAAGTAGAGGACTCATCGTGTCCACGAAAAGCATCACCTTGCATTATGAGAAATCTTGCTACATCTAAAGAAGAGTTCAAGCGAATCTCATATCTTTTCTCTTCCTCCTTGCTAATTACATCAATTCTTCTAGCCACATTTGTTCTTTGGTTCATAAAGTCATCACACTTTAGCCTAGCATTATTGTGAGTCTTGCAAGTACCGTGCTAATTAAGATTGTCCTTAGCTTTTTTCCAGTTAGTATAACCATCCTTTGCAAAGACAGAACTACCAAAATTTTCAGGCTTCCCCGGATCAAAGAAAAGATAACAATATAAGCAATAAGTTGCATCCTTCGACTCACTATACTCTAGCCAATCAAACTCGTCAAACCAAGTTTGCTGAAATGATCTCCATTGACCATTTTGCCATTTACGAGCAAAGATAAGATTACGAGGTTGGGTCGGGCATCTCAAAGCATATGCCCTTCTAACTTGGTCTCTAATTTCTGGTGGATATTCTTCAATTGGTATGCGATTTCCTGGATCACCAACTACATCGGATTGACTAAACTCCACTCTACGTCGAATTGGTTGATTTAGTGCCTGGAGTTGATGTACTACTTGTACCAGAAAAATATGTGTGTAATGTTCTTTTGGACATTTTGAATAATCTGCAATTTATTAAATCCTAATCAAATTTTGAACAATTACAAAGTTCAAAAGGCAAATCTAAAGAAAAAGAGTATACCCATCGGTCGCTGCATCTGCCTGGTGTCAAGTCAAAGTGCACCCGCCAGTTCGTTGTTGTCCCTACACCTACTCGGCCGCGCGTCGCCCCTCGTCGGAGTCACCGTCACTGCGCATCGGCGTCGCCCTAGTCGACGGCCTTGCGCCCTCTGCTGGCTGCTATGAGCTGCGATGCGCGATCACGCGGTGCTGCCGCCATTTCTACTCGCTGCTTGCCTCCGACCGCCGGGATCCCGGCGCCTCCGCTTATTGTTGGGCAGAGCCGACCAATCCTAGCCGGAGCCGCCGCCGCTGCCCAATCAAGACACTTTCGCCGCCCAGCCGCTCGAGTCGAAAAGTGCGACTCCTCCGCTCCCGTGACCGAATCAGAAGAGAAACGAAGGAAAAATGTCGGTCTTCTTGATGGGCTGTGAACATGCTTCATTAGTGGGCCACTGAAAGTGAAACATACACATTCTCGGCCTGAAAGCACCAACTCCACCACTGTCTTCAACCTCCGTCACCAAATGACGGGACGCCTCTAGCCCCTCCTTCCTAGTGGTTAATGGCTGAATTTTTTATGGAGGGGCTGAGGGGGCTCAATGGCGCAGCCAGGTAGGGGGGCTTGAGCCCGCAGCCCCCGACAGATCTGCCCTGCCGCCATCGCCAGCATTGCCCACGGCTCACTGCCACCTCGCCTCACCGCCCCGCCGCCACCCACCGCCAGAGCCAATCATGCTCGCCGCCACCCCACTCTCGCCGGCCGCCCAGCCAGCTGCCATGCCCATCGCCTGTCCCGCTCGCGCCAAAGGCAAGGAGCGATGGAGGGAGGAGGAGAGGAACTTGGCACCGGAGCCGGCCGCAGACAGGTTAGTAGTAGAGCAGGGAAGCAGCTCTGCCAGTTACCTCAATTTATTCTGCAAATTTGGGATAACATCTTGTGTTGTTCGTCCACCTTTTCACCATAATTTTTGTGATTCTGGTTTTTTCGCTATAATTTGTGCAATCTTAGTAGGTGAATACGGTGCAATTTGCGCCATAAGCTTTTTCGTTCATCTTCGTGTTAGAACTCGCCCCAGCTATATATTTTTTCTGGCTCAAGAGACTTTGTAAAATTAGATGTTAAATTATGAGATTTAGCCATTATGTAAAATAGAAAGCTCATCTAAAATGTAGAGTTTTACAATAGCCTAGCTAAATTGAAAAACAGAGATAGCAAGTAGGACTCGCTAGAAAAATATGGCCAGCGAGAATGGTGGGATACCTAGCTAGCTGGAAAAAATGAAAAACAATATAGACAAAGCTGTTAGAATGTTTTTTTTAGCAAAATAGCTATAAATGGCCTCACGAATACATTTACACAGTTCGTTGGAGTTGCTCTAACGGCGTAGGGAGTGTGTCCAGGCTTGCATAGATTGCCGCAGCATCTGCACAGCAGCATTGTTCCTCAGAGACAACACATGCAGACACCAGTAATGACAGGCAGCTCGAGTGCTAACAATCTATACTAGTGTTTTAATTTGCTGCCCTATTTGTCTAAATATGGATTCTTGATCGAATAGATGATCTAATTCCCAAGCAATTGACATCAATATATATAACGAAACACACCGCTACGCGTTAACTCGTAACAGCATCACGCACTACAGGAACTGCTGGCTTCCCCGAGTGCCAGTTGCACTTGAGGAAGCCCAGTTGCACTTGGGGAAGCCTTCCCCGAGTGCAACACTCGAGGAAGAGCCTCCGGCTAATCCTCCCACGGGAAAGGCACCTTCCCCGAGTGTCGAAAATCATGAACTCGGGGAAGGCTTTGCCGAGTGCCGTGCTAGCACTCGGGGAAGACTTGACGCCGTTGGCCGACGGCCGACGCCGTTTTCTTTTTTTTCCTTTTTCTTATTTTCTTCTCCGAGTGTCGGGAAAGATTTTTGATTTTTTTTTAATACTCTTTGCCGAGTGCCGCAGCTCAGGCACTCGGCAAAGAAATTTGTTTTTTTTAAAAAAAATCCCTCTTTCCCGATTGCCACAGCACAGGCACTCGGGGAAGCCACCTCTAAAAAAAATTTTTGTTTTTTGCTTTTCCATGCAAACAACAAAGCATAAACCACAAATCAACACCAATATGTCACAACCACATTTATATATCACAAACGACCAAATTTGTCTGAAATCTACAATATATTACAAACCACACGTTCAAAAGTACACATTATCACTACTACAGAATTTAACTGTAGGGGCGGCTCTAGAGCCTCTGTAGGAGCGGCTGCGTCAGCCGTCCTTCCCAGGGTGTTCCTACAGAGGGTGCCTCTGTAGGGGCGGTTTCCTGACCGCCCCTGCAATGCCCTCTGTAGAGGCGGCTGGTGTTTTTAGCCGCCCCTACAGTGCCATCTGTAGGGGTGGCTGGTAATATCAGCCGCCCCTGTAGTGGACTTCTGTAAGGGCGGCTGTATCACCAGCCGCCCCTGCTGTGTATATTTGTAAGGGCGGTTCAATCAAGAACCGCCCCTACAGTGGATTTTTTAGGAAAAAAAATTCAAATTCAAATCTAACCACATGTGTGTGTGTGTGTATATATATATATATATATATATATATATATATATATATAATTCAAATCAAGTAACAACAATCTTTTCTCAACTCTGACAAATATTTAAGCATTTTCAGGAAGTACACCAATTCACACTAATCTTGAGCTAATGCCATGTACTCATCGTAACATAGAAACAGGAAAATATATCAAAGGATGCCTCAATTCAGTTTACAGAACAAATGAAATCATGTTGTGCAGAGCATACCAATCTGTTTTGTGCTTTCTAGCTAGGGATTGGAGCACTCCTTGGAGTTAATGTGTTTATCCCACTCTGCCCTCTGCCAAATTTAGATTCCTGTAAGATTAAAACCACAAATTATGCGTCAGTCAGATTATAAACAGATAGCATGGTCACATTCACATTCAGTAGGTAGATAACAGGACTACAGGAGCATGGTCACATTGACATTCAGTAGATAGATAACATGATCTTAGCCAATCTAAAAGAAAAAAAAAACAATATCATGCATCAGCATGACATGATCTCGGTCCTTGTCCAGCAGCATGAACATAAAAAAAGCCTTAAAAAGTGACAGTTTTCATCATTCAGTCTCCATTCAGTTTCCAGAGACAGAATTTTCACAGGAATATGCAGTTGTAGTTGCATAAATTGCTACGTTGGTGAAAAATTGCTGCACAATAATTATAAGCTGCAGATTTGACCCGTTCCTAACTAAAATAATAAAGACAACCATTTGTCATAACTGAAATAAGCTGCAGATTATAAGCTGCAGAATTGTAAGCTGCAGAATTATAAGCTGCACAAGAATTATAAGCTACAGATATCAACGATTCCTAACTAAAATAATCAAGACACAAGCATTTGTCACAACTAAAATAAGCTAGCTGCATAATTATAAGCTGCAGATTCCAACGGTTCCTAACTAAAATAATCAAGACACAAGCATTTGTCATACCAAGAACTGTTGTGTCTGCAAAATTTCTTGAACCTCCTCTATTTTGAGCTGGATCATCAGAACTCATGCGCGATTCTTGGCCTCTGCGTCTCTTTGTCTTGTACTCAGTCTTGTACTCATCAGAAGTCTAGTATTTGGCAAGCAAGGCCCAAACTGCCCTGTTGCACCACCCCACCCGACAAGTCAAGTACTGTTCTATATATCACACTTTCTGCACATAACAAGGACAAGAAACAACACATATATTTTAGTTTCACAACAAATTGGCACAGCAATCAACCAATAGAGGCATTGTAGTTAATGTCAGAAAAAGATATAACGAAGCATGCATCTTACAAACAGATACATTCGACTTAATGTCTAACACACAAATGTCATCTCAATCAAATGCACAATTGATGATACTTACTGCTTTATTGCTTGAAATCTGTCGATGCTAGTACTGTTACACGGTACACAGATCGTTGCCTCCACAGATCCTCAATTCATACCTAAAAAGTTGCTAGAGACCATCAGATTCTTACATAGGAGGAAGCTATAAATGAATGACATTCACCATTCACATGGGCAATGAAGGGAGCTTACCAGCCAAGCAAAAGGCACAAGCTACTCAGATCAAACCTGAAAAAAGGTACAACAATCTATTTAGCTATATATGGATGTTATCTGCAGAAATCACAAAATGTCCAGTTCCTTAACTCAGCAATGATCTAAAGTGCTGTGAGACCCAACAATTCGGAGAACACATGTGTTTTATATCACATAAATATTTTAGTTCACAACTACTAATCGTAAATATATAGACCTGTTGCTACCACAAAAAAGAACCCTTTTCAGATCACTACACAAAGATATGCACTCACAAAAAAAAATACACTAAATTTGTAGCTTATCTGAAATTGAATCCAGCAATGCCACTAGTTTTGAATCAAAACTGAAATCAAAACAATACCATGTCCCCATCTTAGAACTGACCTCGAATCAGAGGTTTCAGATCCTACTATCGAATCAGATAAAAAAGAACCTATAGCAACTAAAAGAACGAACTCCAGGCGCCATCAAGCCGGAGGGTGGTCTGCAGTCGCCGCCAGTAACTGGTACCCGGTGGATCTGCGGGTACATGTAGATGTGGAGCCCCTGCAGCCCTAAAAAAGGAAGGGATGGCCGCTTATGGGCAGGTCGGCCGGTGGGGCTCTCACCTCATCGACAAAGGGCAGTGGTGGGTCTGTGTCGGCGCCGAAACACGAGCGCAAATTGCTACTGGAACTGCCGCCACCGCCACCACGCACAGAAGCCGGTCGCCCGCATAGGAGCCGCCAGAGAGAGCCCGCCTGTCGCCTCCGCAGAACCGCCGCCGCCGCCAGGAGCCGCAGCCGCCGCAGAGACGCCGCCTCGCCACGCAGAGTCGCCGCCGCCACAGCAGACACGCCGCCAGCCTGCCCAGCAGCGAGCCGCCGACCGCCGCCGATAGGAAGTCGCTCAATCTTTTTACTGAGTCGCTTTCGATTTGGGAGCGAGACGCGAGAGGGAACGAGTGGATAAGCCCGAGCAGGCATGTACGGAGAGCGTGTGTGTGATGGAGGCCAGCTGGCTTTTCTTTTAGCTGGGCCAAAATCCAAATATGGAGCGAATGAGAGTTTGGCGCTTTCTTTTACCCGATTTCTATGCTGCGCAAAAACGAAAAAATTCCATTGATGTCAGATTTGCATCATGTAAATAATAAATAATATAGTACAAAATTTTATAATTATTTTTTATAAATATATTTACATATACAATAACTAAAACAACTACACCAATTTAAAATTGCAAAATTGAACCTTTAAAAGGGAAAAATTAAAATTTTAAAACGGCAAAGTGGCGAGGGGGTCATGGCGGCACGGGGTAGCGCCAGACGGGCGGGCGGGCTGGCGGGCAGCGTATTGGTGTGGGGTGGCCGGGTGGGTGGCCGGTTAGGTTTTGATAAGGCCTACTGGGCCTTTTTTTTTAAGTCTTCCCCAAGTGCCCTGTCCTGGCACTCGGGAAAGAGCCTCTTCCCCGAGTGCCGGTGTAGGCACTGAAAGAAATTTTGTTTTTTTTTTGCCTAATTCTTTTGTGAGGCCTTCCCACATTATTTAAAACTCCTGTTCAAATTTAGGACAATTTTGACTTTTTTTTATTTAGTTAGTTTTTTTCGTTTAGTTGAATTTTTTGCATACTTGAATTTGATGCTGAGTTGCATGAAATAATGGAATTTGGTGATTCAAAACCTGAATTATATATGATCACTTGCGTGGCATGCGAGATGTCTTATTTTAGGCATCCGACGCCGCAACTTGCTCTAAAGCATTCTTGTTTTTATCATAGCCTCTACATGCTATAACACGTGTATTTAATAAGTTTCAAGTCGATTTTCTTGAAACTTATGCACTTCGCTCGATTTTATATAATTTAAATACACTTTCCCCGTAAGTTGTTCGCGTATGTTACGCCAACAAGATGCTCGATATTTCATGCGCAGTTCCCTCGGATAAGGCCTCAACATACACCAAATATCATTAATATAATTTTTTGAATCACCAAATTCCATTATTTCATGCGCCTGCAGTTCAAATTCGAAGTATGCAAAAAATTCAACGAAACAAAAAAAAACTAACGAAATATAACAAAAAAAAAAGTCAAAATTGTCCCAAATTTGAACAGAGAGTTTTAAATAATGTGGGAAGGCCTCACAAAAAAAATTAGGCAAGAAAAACAAAAAAAAAACAAAATTTCTTCCCCGAACGTCTTCCCTAGCACTCGGGGAAGAGGCCCTTTCCCGAGTGCCAGGACAAGGCAGCCTCTTCCCCGAGTGCCAGGGAAAGCACTCGGGGAAGAATTTTTTTTTAAAAAAGTTTTAACGACGTGGACAGGATGGACCGTCAAGTAACATGTTTTTTTGCCGAGTGCCGATCTTCCCCGAGTGTTGCACTCGGAGAAGAGGGCCTTTTCCGAGTGCTGCTTTTTACCGAGTGCCAAGATCTCTGTGGCACTCGGGAAAACCTCTCTTCCCCGAGTATAATTCTTCTCCGAGTGCAACGCTCGGAGAAGATTCTCTTTCTCGAGTGCTCGATTTTTGATACTCAGAAAAGCCAACGACACTCGGGGAATTTTACGTCTCCCGTAGTGACGGCCAGCTGCGAGGCCGTTGTATCGCATGATGTCTCGGCTCTGCCAAAACAATAATGCTTGCTGTTTCGGTTCAACATACTTCCGTTCTCAGAAAGGACGACTGAAAGGAGAGGCGATGGCTAGCTCAGCAAGCAAGGGCAGAAGAAGGCAATATCTACAGCGGCTGTGCAACGGTCTCTAACCTCTCACCCAACCTTTGGATCATCATTGCTTGGGCCGCTACAGAGTACAGCCTGGTGATCATTGGAAATGACGATCCAAGTGCATGATATCACCTGGTTCTCACCCCCCTACTCGAGCTTCACATGTTCTGGCCGGTTCCAAAATACAAATCCTGCTGTTTCTAGAGCAGGTTGCGCAAGCAAGCTAAGGACCAACACAAATACTACATCCGTCCCAAAAAAGATGCAACCCCAGAATAATACTAATTTTAAACGTTCCCAAATATTTGACCAAATCTATATAAACAACTATAAATCTTTTAGTATGCTGAATAAGTACCGGTAGATTTATTGCGGAATATATTTTTTTATAATGATACAACTATTTAGAGCCACAAGCTAGTGTGATATTTTTTTTCTATAAATTCGGTTAAACATAAATCAATTTGATTATTAAGTGCATCTTTTTTTTGGAACGGGAATAATAGAGAGAGAACACGTAAGAGATTGCAACGACCAGGCATCCCCAACGCCCAGAGCATGCGTCTGGCGCGCTGTTGCCCCAGTCGGCAACCGAGTTCTGTAACAAGAAGAAAGGAGAGAGCATCTCCTTCCCCTCAAGGTCTGAAATAACACGCAAGAAATCGACCACGTGTCAACGTGAGACATTCGTCAATGCCTGCCTGCCATGAATCTCCTTCAAATTAAACTCCAAGAATGCAAGTACGCCATGAACATATCATGCATCCCGCTTCCAAATATCTCCATGCATGCTGCGCAGCACCTGCACTTGCCTATAAAAGGTCGGCACATGCCAGTGTGCAAAACCAAGCTTAGTGGACTCGTGTCAGCGCGTCACACTGCTCTTACGCCTAGCTAGCTCGTGTCCAGAGCTAGCAAAGCAGTCGGCAATGGATCGCCGCGTGAGCCTTGCCACCGGGAGCGTGAACGTGCTGATCCCCGACCACGACCAGCTGCCGACGCTGTTCGAGCCGCAGAAGGCGGTGATAACCCCGCCCCCGCGCGTCCGCGCGAGCGTCGTCGACGACGAAGACAACCCGGCGCCGCCGGAGCGCCGGCTGACCATGCTGGCGCTCCAGCTCGCGGTGCTCGAGAAGGCGGCCAGCCGGCTCGGCACGCTGGGCTTCATCTGGGCCACGGTCGTGCTGCTCGCCGGCTTCGCCATCACGCTGGGGCAGACCGACTTCTGGTGCATCACCACCCTGCTGCTGGTGGAGGGCGTCCGGATCCTGGGCCGCAGCCACGAGCTGGAGTGGCAGCACGAGACCACGGGCCGCGCGCCCGTGTCGTGGGCCGTCGGCCGCGTTTTCCACTGGCTGCAGCTGCTGTCCGCGTCCTCCTGCGCCGCGCTCTCGCTACTCCGCCTCGTCCACCAGCGCTACGACGGCAGCGAGCTGGCCCGCGTCAACCGCCACTCGGCGCTCGACATATTCTACGGCCTCGCGCTCGCCGAGGCGCTGCTGTTCCTCGTCGAGAAGGCGCTGTGGCAGTGGACGGTGGGCCACCACCGCCTGTTGGAGCGCGTCGCCGCAGACTGCCACCTCGCCACCGACTGCGGCGCCGTCGCCGTCCGCCGCTTCTTCTATGACTCCTACTCCCGGTGCCTAAACGGCAGCATCTTCGACGGCCTGCACATGGACCTCGTGTTCTACGCCGACGACCTCCTCACGGCGGGCTCGCACGACGAGCAGCGCCTCGGCGCCAGCATCCTCGCGGCGCTCGTCGAGTCCGACCGCTTCGCTGACGCTACGCTCCGCAAGATCGGCACGTCCGGGCCCAGCATCGAGCGCCTCATCGAGATGCTCAGCTGGAAGAACGCCTCGGAGAAGGACGTGCGCCGCTCCGCGGCGGTCGTCGTGTTCATGCTCACCGGAAGGAAGCTCGACGCGCTCCGCGTCACCCGCATTCCAGGCGCTATGGAGTCCGTGGCTTCCTTGCTCTACGCCGACCTCGACGAGCTCAACCTCCTCGGGCTGTCCATCCTCAACAACCTGGCGCGCGACCACGACAACTGCGACAAGATCGGGAAGACCAGGGGCCTTCTCGACAGGATCATCTCCTACTCGGGCATAGTAGCAAACGGGCCGCCGACAGGCATGCGCCTCAAGGCGGTGAAGCAGTCGCTCCGCGTTGTGAAGAGGCTGGCGAGCACGACGGGGACCACCGGAAAGCTGCTTCGGAGGGAGCTCTCTGACATTGTGTTCACCGTGAGCAACGTCAGGGAGGTGCTGCAGCAGCAGGACGAGAAGGGCGTGTCCGAGCTGCACCGCCTGGCGATCGAGATACTGACGAACCTCGCCATGGACGAGGAGGCGAGGGAGATGATCGGCACCACAGGGGGTGTGGTCAGCACGCTGGTGGCGATGTTCTTGCCGGAAAAGCAGGAGGCAGCGCCCGACCGGCACAAGGACGCGGTTCGGGTGGAGGCCGGCGAGGCTTTGGCAATGCTGGCGCTGGGCAGCCGCAGGAACTGCGGCGCGATCATCATGGCGTTCGGAAGAGGTGTGGAGCGGCTCGTCGAGGCGCTGAGTGATCCCATCGTCGTCATCAGCGCCGCAAGGATCCTGCGCAACCTGTGCACCTACGCTGGGGACGAGTGGCAGCTTACACTGAGAGGAGTCACCACCGGCGCCACCAAGGTAGTTTCTGTGCATGTGCATCGGCTATGGTGTCATTGATTTGGCCATCAACCATTTCCTAATCTTTTCTTCTTCTTCCTGACGGCTGACGCACAGGTGCTGCGCAATATCATGGTGGAGAAGACGAAGCTCCTCAACATCTCCCTCATTCCTCGCGGCGCAGATGCTCCGGTTCATGCAGCCTGGGGAGCTCCGCGCGAGCCTCGCCACGGCGGGCGTCACGGACGCGGCGCTGGCGCGGACGCTGGTGCTGGTCCTTCGGGAGTACAGCCGCCCGTCCCTGTTGGTGCCGCGTATCCGGCTGTACACGCTGGAGCTCGCCATCGCGCTGATGCGGTCGGACGCGCGCTTCGTGACGCTCTTCGTGGAGCTCGGGATGGAGGCCGAGCAGAGGCGCGTCGCGGAAACCACCTCCGGCCTCGAGTGCTTCAACGTGTTCTCCGGCAGCGTCGGGCTCAGCCGCCGCGCCGTCAGCGTCGCCTCGCTCGTCGACTCCGCCGTGGAGCTCATGAGGCAGCAGGCCTGACACGTCAGTCACAGATGCGCTGAAAAGTGATTTACACGGCTGAAAACTCTGTATTCGGTTTGATTGTACGGTATTTGCATTGTAGTATTTCTATATGCTTATGCTTTCTTGTATCACTGAAAGTGCGATAAAGGGTTATTATGGCTACTATTTCGATGGCATTGTTCTGTCTGTGCATGTTTTATTCTAATAAACGTCTCCTATATACTAGGTGGTGCCCCGCGCTTCGCCGCATGCCGATGGCTTTCTTGGCTGCTATAAACACCTATCACACGGTTTTATATAAGGAAAAAAAAATAGAGAACAAACAGGGAGTTGCTAAATAACAGGCGCCTGATTTTTACATTCTTTTCAGGCGACAAACACCATCCATCTAGTCTAAATCCAACGATCAGTAATCATTCTCAACCCCTGGCCGCACACCTTTTCCCTTGCTAGTAGTCCATCGTCTTCACTTTCAGGCACATGTAGGATAGGAAATGTGGAACACATAATTCAGCAAAGAGGAACCTTTCTTTGTCACATTATTTTATTGTAGGGAAAAGGATGTAGGAACATATATTATTTTTGTTTAGTGAGAAACAATGAGAATAAGAGATTTGAGCAATCAAAGTATACTTGGCCCTTTTTTTTATATAGATATTTGAGGAGATTTTTTTCTGTAATGGGAATGCTTGGATGAAGGCAGCTTTAGCTAATGTCATGTAACCAATGTATGGACAGAGATAAGAGCTCTCGGTATTCGTAGCCAAAATGGATGGATAATACAATTGCGCAATCAAAACCATCCAAACTATTTCTAATACAAAAGAAGAAAGTTGGCATGTTTGCTTTCAAATTGTAAGAATAATACAGAGCGGAGAAGGTGTTGCACATTCCTTGTAGGTGCGGGTGCTCTACAAAAAGGTTTTCAGATGAAGTCAGGGGGGACACCATAGTTTTGAGTTTTCAAAAAGGACAGACAACTTAGCTATGAATATAGGTATTGGATGGCACAGACCATAGGGCACATACTAATTCAGTTGGGTGGTACCGTGGCATTTGTACAACTTAGCTATGAATTCAGCAGGCAAGGCATCTGTGTACATGAACCGTACCATAATTTTAATAGTGGCGAAGTCGATGTCCTGCAGCATGATGGATGGCACCGTGGCTTCTGTCATTGAGCCGAAGAGGTCTGCTCTGAAGACTGGTCAGCAGGCAGCGAGCACAGCACGGTGAGCAGGGAATGACTCGTTGCCGACAATGAACAATAATACATCAGACCCGGAGTTGCAATCCAACAGGTCAGAAAAATGGCTCCAATGAAGAAAATATGATATGATATGATTAATGGAAACAATGCCCAGAGAAATAGTTTTTTACAAACAAAGACATGTTTATTAACACTTCGGCGACAGGGGCCCTCCTGCACAACCAGCAACCTATATGAAGTTCTGAACTCCCATACAACGGATGTTATATACATGGGCCCAAAAAATGAAGAACCTCTCACAGAAGTGCCAAACCAAATGGGTTTCCAACACATGGCTCCAGAGTCCAGAGAGCAAAGAGCATCTCCTCTGCAGTTTTCACTTTTCCTAACTTCTAATTCTAAACATGCAGTATACTTCTACAGGGTGGGAAAGGTCGGTGAATATACTACTGTACTACAAACTGCAAATCTATGTTATATATATAGAAGGGGTGCCACTTCACTGAGCTAACGACGTCATTCAAGGAACTCTTGTGCTCTTTTTGCCTCTTCTCTTCTAGCTGTGATGCCTCGTTCAGCATGTCCACGGCGTCACTCTGCATGTTTAGCTTGATAGTGCAACTGCCTGCATGTAGAATGCTGTCGGCCAATCAGGGTAGACGATCTGTGCTTGCATTGCATCACGGAGGGCAGCATCAGGTTGGTCACACATAAGGTAGCACAAGCTTCGTCTGGCGAATACAGTAGGTGACACCATTGTCCCCACATCGACAAACTGTGAAACAGACACAGGGAAGGAAGAATCAGCTACATTAGAGTGTTCTTTTTATTTTAGATAAATGGAATAAACCAAACTATCCCAGTCTCTATCTAGGGGCTATTAAAGGCTTTTCATGAACAAGAAACGCATGCCCACCTGGCTGTACAATCGATTGCTGCCTTAAAATCTTTGTCTTTGAAGGCAGAGTCGCCACGTTTCCTTGCATCCAACATATCCCTCATCTGCTGTGTCCATTCTTGAAAAGATAGCTGCAGAATGGAGAATGATGCCAGTTTCACAGATCCTACAAAACAGAAAGATTGGAACCAGAATGCACTCATTTATTTTACCTCATTGTTCCCTTCATCATCTCTGTAATGTGCTGTAAATAGGATTTGATGGATGGCAGTTAGGTCCATTCTGGAACAGGCTTCTCCCATGGGAGAAAGAGGGTGCTGTGGAGTAGGAGGTGCCTGTGGTTCTTCCACTGGCTTTGGAATTCCAAGCATCACACAGGACGGTACCTGTTCCATATTTTTCAAGGTAAACAGCAGGAATCATCAGGGTCGTTTTGGTGTTATGCAGACACCCGTGTCCTAATTATTCAGCTATGTTAAACACCCACACCCATTTTGGATTCCAAATGGTATTTGGCGTCATGGCGTATCCCCAAAAGATCTGCCGAATTGGACACCCGAGCCCGACCCGGACACAGACACCCGCACCCGTGTCCATGTAGTGTGTTTAGAATTTTGTGGTAAACCATACGCTTTTGTAAGAGATATAATATATCTAACAAAAATACTAGTAAGACAGGTATTTGCTTATGTTTATCTGAATATTTTGCAAAGATAGCATTCAAAGACAACATGGTAACATAATCTATCTGTGCAGTAATGCAGAAAAACATCTACTATACACAGTCTAACAAAGTGAACACAATGAGGATTTCACTGTTCTGTTTTAACCTTTACTATTATACCATGCAAAGTATTAGGTTGCTGCAGCACAGGGGAAGGAGTGAAGCAATATCACACAGTAGTGAGGATTTCAGTTCAGTTTTAACGTTTACTGTCTCATGCCAAGTATTAAGTTACTGCTATACAAGGCAAGGAATGGAGCAATATCACATAGTACCTGTGGAAGTTACAGTTATTACCATGAACCAGTGTTTTTTTTTTTTTTGACCGAATGCATGAACCAGTGTGATGCTAGGACATTAAATATACTCCTTTCACAAAGACTGAGTTACCTCTAATTTTGTCTGCAAAGGCTCCAGAATGGAAACCAATTTTTTTATGTCAGGCCGATCTCTTGGCTCATATTGTAGACACTGAGAAACAAGGTTCACCAATGTAGTAGCCACCTCAGTTGAGTAGTTCCTCCAAATGTGAATCCATAACTGCTTGGATGTTTCTGCCTCTCATGATATCAAGTGCCTGCGTGCAACAAACGCATACATGCATTATTACCAGCGCGGCATACATCGAGAAAAAAAAAAGCAGCGTGCATACATGTAATGTATGTGTGTTTAGTTTTATGCTTGGATAACAAATTGTGCAGGGTGTCATTTCCACAGTGCAGATTGTGCTCAAATTATATGAGCTAAAGATGTGCCAGAGATTCAGTTTGAGAAAAAAAATCAATGCAATCTGCAAGCATGGGTGTTCTGCCTGTATCCAACAGGCATGTGTATTTCTATATTTTTTGAAACAGGCCTCATATCTAACGAAGCATAAGACATTTCTAGCAAGAAATTTACATGTGAAGGCGGTATGCGTTTCCCACTGAGAAGGTCAAGGAGTACAGTGCCGAAACTGAATATGACACTTTCTGGAGTAACCCTGCCTGCAAGAACAAAACTTTCCTCAGAAAAATATACACTTGAAGTGTTTCTTGCTGTTTTGTTTGGTCATTACTTATTGATTTCAATAACATACAGAGACCAAGGACCCACTAACCAGAGTACCAGACCATCTCAAAGCACCTGGTAACTGCCTTACCAAGGGCGCAATATGCTCAATTTAAACAGCACATACACGGGAATCAGAAAACCATGAACTGAGTCACTGGTCCTACCAAAAAGCTAAATTCCAGATGTACGCTATTTTGTCTTTTAAAAGAAAAAAATCAACACTACAATTATGGAACTCAACTTTCAGAAATCATGTCACTATAATAGTAACAACAAAAAAATGTTTGTTTGCCGGAATCTATCAGTTATACTGAGCATTGAGCAAGTGTTGAAAAAGATATTTTCCACTGGTAAGTGCAGTAGAATAATGGCAATCAGAAAGACAGTGTTATAAACATAACTAAGTTTAATAAGAGAAACCACTGAGATACTTAAAAAGGTGAAATATTTCGTTACTTAAGATGAAACTAAAAACTGCTTGCAGAAAAAAAAAAGGATGAAAGTGAAGAGATAGGCACCATTTCTCAGATATTCTGGAGGTGTATATGCTAGGTTTGTGCTATAGCTTTTTCCATCCCTGCTGTTTTTCATCAGACCAAAGCATGACAGACGAGGGTCACCATTCTGCAATCAGAAAGTTCATTATAACTACAAAATTTCGTTTGAAAATAAGACAATTAGTACAAAATGACATATTCAACTGCTGGATGCAATTAGGAGTATCAATTTATAAAACATAATTTTCAAAACTGTTTACAAAATAACACAATACATGCCAATATGCCATGATATGAGTCCAATATAAGTTCTGCCAATCCCAGTTTAATACTAATGGTATTGCCAGACACAATAAATATAACTAGTAAAAATGTCGTGGATATAATTATCAAGGACATGTGCCACATGGTCATCAACCCAGCGCATTAATCAGGCTTTATGCACCACTTGCAGTACCCTATATTCAAACAAGGTGCACAGGTTGCCCATTTACCTCATCAAAGAGGACCCTGTATGCATTTAGGTCATGATATAAAGGCCGCCCCTTGATACTACAGTATTCCAATGCTTGCGAAATGTAGTATGCAACCCTCAGACGCATAGCCCATTCAATAGTCTGATTTTCCCCTGCACATGAGCAAAACCACAGTGACCAATAGATCAGAAGAAGTCAATTGTTGTTTCCAATTATTTGCTTCTTCATGTATATTAAGTAAAACCATCTGGTAAATGCAATCAGTATTCTTCATGTTACTAAATAAATATAAAACAAGCGATCAAACTCCAAATCAACTCCTAAACTCACGAATTTCAATTTAGTTTCCCTTTGAACTGATGTAATGATCAGAATCAGAACAGCTCGCACAGAAAACAGATGTAATAATCAGAATCAAACAGAACATTTCACCTGTTTTCTGCCAAATATCTAGCTTATTCACCATTACCAAAATTGCACTACATTAGCATAGTACTAAGTCGCAAAAAAAGAAGTCATTAGCATAGTACTATAGTAGTGAGTCCCGGTCTTTGGAACATGATCAAATGGTGCATACACTGGTAACACGAATTGCAGAGCACGAGCGGGGCTCACAGTGAAAAAGGTGCTTGGCGAGGGTATCGTTGGGCATGAACTCGGCGACGAGCAGGCGTTCGTCGCCGTCGCAGCAGTAGCCGATCAGGCTGGCCATCCTCCGGTGCCGGAGGCCTCCGACCCCCTTCGCCTCCTCCTGCAGCCAAATCAACTAGTACCTGTGAAAACTGAAAACCCAGGCACACCAAGGCCACGCGAACGAGGTTCAAAAGTAAGCAATCGAACTTTTGCTTGCTTGCCTACCGCGAACTGCTTGGGGTCGGGCCACGCGAGCTTGGCGAACTTCTTCACGGCAATTGCGCGCGGCGGGGCGCCGGCGCCGCGGGGTGCCTTGAGCTGGCCCCTGTAGACGAGGTTGGGTGCCTTCTCTCCGCTCTCGGAGACGATGTTCTCCGACGCGAACCCGGCCGTGGCCGCGTGGAGCTCCGCCAGCGAGAACTCGGCGAACACCGGGACGTCCCCCCCGGCGGCCCGGGCCGGGGGCGGCGCGGCCGCCTGGTGCGCGTTCAGGGAGAAGGACGGGCCGTTGTTCGTCGGTGGCGGCGGCGGGCGGTGGCGGTGGCGGTGGCCGTGGCGGTGGCGGGGCGGCTTCTCCGCCGCGTGGGGCCCCGGCCCCGGCCCCGCCCGCAGCGAGGAGCGGCAGCAACCCATCAAGTCGTCAAGTGTGAAAGGCGTGCGGCCACGGCCGGGTTCGCGCAGAGAGGAGACAGTTTTTGTAACTTGTTGCCCCTGATTCTGATTCTGATTCTCTGGGCTGGGCCTGGTTTGTTCGGTCCGGGGTTTTGGGTTTCCCCGCCGTGCCCGTGCGGTTCGTGTCTATGGACTCACCCGTGATATACGTTCAGACGGCTAGCAGGACCGCAAGGTGAGTACAGGACCGCAAGGTCGACTTCCCTTTTGCCGTTTCGCACGCAAACACGGCAGGGCCAGTTGACATGTTCAAAGTCACACAAACGCGGCGTGCAGGCCCAATTGATACTCCGGACTCGGACGTCGCTCGACTTCGACTCGACTGGTGTCCGAGCGAGCAAGTGAACTTTTTTTTTTTTTTTGTTAATCATCGAACACGGGAACTGTGAAGACGACACTCAGCAGAGTTCCGGCTCCAGGTAAAATAGTTTCAGATATTGAAACAGATTCTCCGGTGAAACGAAGCCGTTTTAGAAAACCATTTGGCTGAACAGTCTCTCCTGTCACGAGATGTATGACGAAGAGGGGAGAAATGTCTAAAATGCCTCTAGATATATTATTTGCTGTTTTTTTCTCCACCTCTATTTCTTTCTTTATTCTTTCTTTTTTCAATCCTTCTCCGCTCGCTCTCCTCAACAACAGAACAAGCATCCTTATCTTCTGGATAGAATTCTCTGCCATTATAAAAGATATGTATCTGGTATGTGCCTCACACATTAAAGTTCAGTGGTCTTGCCACTACTCTAACTTAGATACGTGTCCTCCATTCAAATTCAAATCGATTTTCTACTTGTATATATTTATTTATTAATTCCGCAAAAAAATAATATGATTTTTCTAAGATATATTAATCATATCAAATCATATTTTTTATGAATTAAATGAAAATAATTTTTATATAAAATTATAGATCTCGTCGAGATCTACAACTTTCTAGTTTTGAGTTTTTTCATTTGAAGTCATTAAGATGCTCAAAAAATTAATAATATATTTAGACTTAATGGTATTTTTTTGCGTTTTTTTCACACTCGCAGCTTGATTTGCAAGAGCCCAAACCGACTTTAAGTGGCATGGAGGACACGAAAAGTTAGAGTTGTATACCAAGACCGCTGAACGCTTCCATAGGCAATATGGCATGGCATTACGATCTTTTATAATGGCACATAGGAAATTCCCCCTATCTTCTTGCTCTCTCGACCCGAACAACGAGCCGCGGGCCCAGATGCGACCCAGCAAGACTGCCCCGCCGCCGCCCGCCGCCTCCTTCCAAAGACGTGTTCTGCTACCTGCTCGAGCACCTGGACCTACGCCGCGCGCCGCCTACTCTGGCCCCCCCGGCTCCGGCCGATCCGTGCGGCCATGCCCAACGCCAGCGTCGTGGAAGAAGCAGAGGCGAGGAAAAAGAAGCCACGACAAGGAAGAAAGGCAGGGGCATCCATGGCCAAATACACCGTGGGCCCGCGCGCGAGCTTGTTTTTTTTTGCTCCGACGGACGGCACTGGCATGTGAGAGCGAAAAATGCGGGGATCCTTCGTGGGAGCTGCTCGATTTCTACCGTTTGGCACTGGGAGCTGAAAAACAGCTCTAGGAGCT